>JAQFYB010002260.1:0-25812 GCA_034694085.1 Pogonognathellus longicornis | reverse complement strand
CTACATACTTATGAACAGACCTTTTCAAGGAAATCACAAAAAAAATATGCCTTCTCATCAGCAAGGTCACCTTAAGCACCCAAGACGATCAGAAATTTAGAATTATCAATCAATCCATTATATTGTCAATCACTGGCGTAGCCATGGGGGGCAATTGCTCTCCCCCCCCCCCCGAAATCCGGAAAAAATCGGTTATTTTGCCCTAAAAGTGCAAAAATCTACGAATTTTTTCGCTGACTTCATTTTTTCCAAAAACTATAACCACATTATGAAAGCGCAAGAATCTAGCTTCAAAAGTAAATAGCCCGAATTTTGAATTTGTTCTTCAATCTGGAGAAATCATTTAATCTGTAAAAAAAAGTCACGTAGTGGGAACTGGGCAGTGTCACCTGAGATATTCCGGTTTGAAAAGTAGTCTTACTTAATCAACACCCTGTATGCATAGATTAATTAATGAATGTTAAATATTTAATGCCCTTCTGGCTTTGGTACAAAGTTAATAAATAATTACATTCATATAGCCGCACCTAAAATTCCAATTCAAGGATCAAATGTCGTTAAAACGACAAAACCGTGTCTCGATGCTCTCGATGTAAGTTCCAAAATTGTGAAAGGGGAAATTGCCTTTTTACCTTAATAATGCCTTGATCCATAAGTGAGCGTCCATATAATATTACCTCAACAGCTAGGGATGGGTGGGGTCTCAACAAAAATTGACAAATGTTGACATGGGGGGTGGGGTTACCCGGTTACCTAATTGTTGACATCAACTAACATTTCAACAAGGCTTTCCACTTGGTATTGGTACATAATATGCTAGATGGTTTTCCTACACAGCTTTCTTGTGGTCCTTTCTACGTTTTCAATATAACTTTCTCTCAACACATGTGAAGACCATTGTAGGAAAATGATCTTCCCCAAGTCTTCCAGTATGACCATTCATGTAGTTATCCGTGACGTATTTAAACACACTTGACCATCTCAGTCTGACTTTTAGTCTATTTTTTGATGTAAAGAAGTCAACTTTTCAAATAAGGGTGTTTTTCTCGATTTGTATTAGACATCTTTGATTTCCCAAATTCGATTGACTTCGCTCGCGTCGCTTTTAAGGACTTGTATACCGCTTCATAGAAATGCTGCGATGACCATGTTTACTTCATAGACTCAATAGTTGTAGTCAACACCGAGCAAAACGTAATCTAGTTCTTTCGTGTCGATTTTGTTTGTATTCTTGTTTTGGTATCCTGGAGAAACCTGATGCCTCTCCTCGAGAACAATTGCCCCATTGTTAATAAAACAATGGGGCAACCTTTTGTTCTTTTTGCGACGCCTCAAGGGTTCGACGTACTCTTATTGTGAAAGGACTATACATCGCAGTCTGTTTATCATTATGCATGAGCAAGGTTGTGTGTGAATAAACCGCGCCATAGATTTTCACTCGATGGCTCTACATTTCCCCATGCAATTTAGTAAGGGATTTTTATGGAGATGATATCTCCAGTTTTAAAAAGTTTCGAAAATTATGTTAGGCCTCATAAAAAAGAGAAGAAAAATCAGGGTGTGAATTCGATATAAGCTATTATTGCACTTCTTTACACTTGATATTTCAATGTATTTGAGCCTAAAACTGAAATTCCAATTACTATATGTAATAATATTTTTGAAAACGTCTAATGTCTAATTCACACCCTGAAGCTTTTTTTCTCCTCTTTCAGAATATAAAATCCGTTTGGGTCAATTTTGCACTGAGGAAACCAATTGATAGCTTTTAAACCTGTATACTAGTCCTTAATTGGAATTAATAATCTGCATGGTGCTTCTAGTTATGTAATCCGGGTAATCCCGGTTCCATTTCAAGTTTGGGGTCTAATCTAAGTCTAAGTCTAAATCTAAGTCTCTTCTCTAATATCAGATTTGGTTGAAATTTTGATACAACGTAGTCTTGATATCAAAGATAGTTCCACAAAAGTTTCAAAGTGATGTAATTGTACAATAATATTTGTAGTTGGAAAAGACAGTAGTCCAAAATAAGATGCGGTGGGTATTGTACAAAAATTGAGAAGATAAGACTTTTTTAACGCCATCATTATGTTGAAATAAAATTTTGAGTGTTTTCTTCTAATTAGTTTCTTACAAGGCCGTGTCCAGGATTTGGTTTTGGGGGTATCAATGTTAAAATATACTTTTGCGACGTAAATAACCTCTTTTTTAAGATTTCGGGGGGAGGGGGCACGTGCCCTGCCGCTAGATATAGGCTTGGTTGCCTAACCCATTCAGCAAAAATAAACTTGAAATGTCATTCGTAAGTGTATTGTAGCCCTTCCAAACTTGAATACTTGTTTGACTATCTATCTACACCTTAATTAATTAGTTAAAAGTAATGCTTTCAAAATTCACAATTAACTCAGTATCTTTTAGTCGGTTATAATATAAGAATAGTGTCAAAATACTTTGTATGCAAATATTTTTTGATTGGGAGTGAACCAGGGATTAAATTAATTCTTTTACTACAATATTTGTCATTTCGTAAAATATAACAGAATATTCGCCATTGCGGAAGGGTACCCTTAGACCCTATCGCCCTGGGGTTACTGCCCCTCCTGCCCCGGTGGTTTCTACGCCACTATACATACGTAGAGAAAGTGGCAAGTGGTTCCTGGTTAGTTTCAGTTCAGAGTCAAATCAAATGAGTCGTCGTTCGTCAGAGTCCGTCCGTAAGTCAGTTGATATGTCGTTCGTAATCGTATCGTACATTACAGATTAGCCGTTTAATGCATATAGCTCTTACACGCATACCAGAGCGCAGCATAAGACTAGCAGAGCATTCATACCTAGTAATATGCAGTATGCACTGTAAGAATTATATTCAGCTCAATGTATCAATGTATGCGGTTTTAGAGGTGGGCAAACAAACTCGGGACGACAGACATGGGAGCACAGGGTGATCTCAGACGCTGGTTGTCCTCAAATATTGAAAAATATAATGGCGAACAAACAAAGCGGCTTCCCGAAAGTAAGGGGAGCATGTCAAATTACTGAACTAAGTAGATGTTAGTTGTAAACATCATAATGATATCTATAATTTATAGAATTTCTCTGAGATTCATTTGAACTTTTGAATAGAAAATGAAGAGATAAATTTTTTCCACAAGGACAAAACTAAAATTGTGTTTGAAGGACTGGAAAACTTTTCTGAATTTTAGGAAATTTGCCTAATGCCTAGTTAGTTGTTAGTGTACAATAGTGTACATATTGTAAAGTTGAGGGATTACCTACATTCTGAACTGATAATCTGAACGAATGGTCCTTATGATAAGTACTAACGTGCAATGATTCAATTAGGGAGTAATTTGGTAATGTAACAAATAACTGCACAAAGACAATATAATGCAACGAAATTAATTGAGGATATCAATCTTCAATTAAATTTGTTTCTTTTTGTTCTGATTGCCCATCTCTATTCAATTCAGTCTTTGTATCTACCTAGTAGTGTTAGATGAAGCTTAATAAACATCTAGTCTGGCCTGTTGGAAGTGAGCAGTATAGGGAGTAGGGAGTAGTTGAATATTAGATTGTTTGTACATTTAGATAGCACACACGGTATATCTTTATCGTGTTTTTGAGTAGTGAGGGTACAGTTTTGTTCCTTCAGACTCATTCACAGTCAGCCAGCACAGCAGCATCAGCGGGCAGTGCAGTGGCAGAAATTTTCTTTCTGAAATCTTTGCAGGGCTCGGCTGGTAAACATTTTATCCGGTTTTTACGTAAGTACTGAATTATTAAGTCAGTTACGTAATTACAAAAATTCTAAATTATTTCTTGTGTAGTAGTGCAGTGGAAATATTTAGGATCCAAAGTCGTTTTGAGTTGATTGCTATATAAATAGTAAACTAATTTGTGCTAGCTGTTAACCTTTTGTTTCAAAGTTTGTAGTTTCTTTATTGTTTATTATGATGATAGTTGGTTGATCATTTTTGTCATTGCCTACCTTATTGCTTAATGTTATTACAGGTTATAATTTATTTTTCAGCGTAACAGCTGATGCGCAATGAATGAAGTTTAAAATGGGGTTTATTATGGAATAATATTATTGTGAAGTGTTTATTGTTGAATGTTAAATACCTACCATCATAACCAACCCATAATAGTCATTCGTAACAATCAGATGTTGAATGTAGATTGTGACTACAATTACGTATATTAGTTAGAGGTTGGTACAGCAGTGCTTAATTGAGCTCATGGGCAATCAACGATTAACAGATAACTAATCCATCTGTGAAGACTACTTTGATTGTATCGATATTCCTCAGGAATTGAAATGACGAATCTGGCAGAGTTGCACAATAAGTGATTAACGTTGAACGTATTAATATTATTGTGCTAGTTGAAAGCAGTAAATAACCATTTCAATTAATTGTTTCTTAAGTTTAACAAATGATTAGTTAAAAATTCAGTGGTCGATTCAATCATACAGTCAACAGTAGGTTTTTCACTAGCAAATTTATGTTGAAATTTCGAACTGCTTTACGTTTACTATTCATACAACCATCTAAGTGTGTGTGTGTTCAATTAATGTTCCATTACTACCAACAACAACTCAGTTTACGTTTAAGTTAAGAATCGCGAAACTCAGATTCTATAAAATCAATAAACATTGTTTTTTCAGCATACGTGTGAGTCAGAGTGACTGGGTGGTGTCCATGCAGTTGTAAACACTTGGGATTATATTAATACGAAATTACGACTGGTAGTATTTAAATCTCAAAAAGAAATCTTCGAAGTTTCTTCGTCGGTGGTATTATTTATTGTGAAAAAGACGTTACCCATAACAAAATGGTTCTTTCACAGAAGCAAAGGGAGGAGCTGTAAGTACAATATTTGATATTCACTATTTCGTGTTTAGTCTTTGTCAAATTAATCAAGCGATTAAAATTATTATTTTCCTAATATGTTTTCTAAACTCGTACTTTTAGACAATATTCTTGTTTTGTTATTTTTTAGGTAAATCATTATACTGTACTTTAAATAGCCAATGTTGTGAATCTATTTATTTACTTATCATGTGTTGACATTTTAATCTCCAGAAATCGTGCTATCGCTGATTACATGAGTGCTAGTGGCTACCATGAATCAGTAGAATTATTTAAAAAGGAATCCGACATTCCCGGTGAAATGGAAAAGAAATTTTCTGGGCTTCTAGAAAAGAAATGGACGTCAGTAATTCGTCTTCAGAAAAAAGTGAGTTTTGGTTTATTATTGTGTACACTGTTTACTTGACTATTTGCCATGTATTTTTACTTCCCAGTGCAACTATTGATATTATCCAGGTAGAGATGTTCCAAATAAATGACGATATTTTAATTCTACTAATTATATTTGTTGTTCAGGTTATGGAATTGGAATCAAAATTATCAGAAGTCGAAAAAGAATACCTATCTGGGGCCCCAACACGCGAAAAGAGATCACCAGCCGATTGGATTCCGAGACCGCCTGAAAAGTTTATGCTGCGAGGTCATCGAGCCCCAATTAACCGTGTCGCTTTCCATCCTGTATATTCGTTGTTGGCCACTGCATCAGAAGATGCTACAATTCGAATCTGGGACTTTGATACTGGTGATCATGAAAAAACTCTTAAAGGACATACAGATTCGGTACAAGATGTGGCATTTGATCACACGGGAAAATGGTTAGGTAAGGAATGATGTCAAGTTCCTTTGAACTCGCAATATGGAATATAATTAGCATGTGAAATCTATTAATGCTAAAATTATTGTACTATACATTGTGTTATACCTTTTCAGCATCTTGTAGTGCCGACATGTCTATAAAATTATGGGACATCACTACATATGACTGTGTCAAAACCCTTCGAGGTCATGATCACAATGTCTCAAGCATAGCCTTTCTTCCATCGGGTGATTACCTCGTGTCCTCCTCCAGAGATAAGTCGATCAAGTTGTGGGAAATCTCAACGGGCTATTGTGTTCGAACCTTTGTTGGGCACCGTGAATGGATAAGAATGGTAAAACCAAATCCCGATGGCAGCCTTCTTGCCTCATGTTCTAATGATCAAACTGTTAGAATTTGGGTGACTAACAGTAAAGAATGCAAGGTTAGAAATATTTTGTCTTACTATTTACCCCGTATTGCAGAAAGCGGACTTGGTACTCTAATTGCGAGTGTATATATTTCCATTGTTGAGTATAGATAGGAGTATTTTATTGTATAGATATAACAAACGGATAATAATATTTTGTTTTGATATTAGCAATTAATCAAACTGCAGTCGCAAAATTAAATAATGCTTGATTGTGTATTATATTCGAAGGCGGAGCTAAGAGATCATGACCATGTAGTAGAATGTATTGCTTGGGCACCCGAATCGGCAGCTGAACCTATCTGTGAAGGATCCGACAACAAGAAATCGACAGGACCGTTCCTTGCGTCGGGAAGTCGGGATAAGGTAATGTGAAGTGTGTAAGAAAAATATATCTCTTTTGACGCATAGCTTTTAATATTTTATATTTGCAGACTATTCGTATCTGGGATATTGGTACCAGCACGTGCGTAGTGGTTCTTGTTGGTCATGATAATTGGGTTCGAGGACTAGTTTTTCATCCGGGTGGAAAATATTTGCTTTCTGCTAGCGACGACAAAACATTACGTGTGTGGGAACTTGCAAATAAGCGATGCAGTAAAGTTTTGGAAGCTCATTCTCACTTTTGTACTTCCGTAGGTAAGTGCTCAGTTTGTATATTCTCCTTAATTCATTTCATTACCCAATGAATTCAATTTTCATCATTCATTCAGCATTGAATTTTTACGTTTTTGTTTGGGGGAAGAAAAACCTATTCATATGAGTTTTCAATAATTGTTGTTCCCGTAGATTTTCACCGAATGCATCCATTTGTTGTGACTGGCAGTGTGGATCAGACTGTGAAAGTATGGGAGTGCCGTTAGTTTTACCTAAAGGGGAGAACAGAATTTATAAATGTCCTATTTAAGTTATTACAGCAGTTTTAAACTTGATGTTAAGTATACAGTAGGAAAATACAGCATAATACAGAACACATAAATACAGTGTAAATTTATTACTGTTTCGTTAGCAGAAGATAGTTAATTTATAATTACATGCATTTTAGGAAGCAGCTGTGTGCCTCTATTGACTCGAAATTATAACTTATGTATTTGCCCAGTGGTTTTAAAATTTGATTTTTGCACGTTATTGTCTTGGTTGTAATTGAATTGTCTTTACGTGATTACCTTTAAAGCTTAATAAACCAGTATTTTGTCAGACTTGGGATTTGGCAGGGTTTTTTGGTTTATCACCATTTGTAAATAAGAAACATCGCCTAACTTGTAAGAATTTACGCTGTTAACAACCGTTTACAATCCGCCTATGTGAATTCGTAGCCAACAATTTAGATCATTATATAATAATGCAAAATTCATCTGTGTAGTGTATGACCAACCTATCAGACTATCCCTCAGACTCTTCTACATGAGAAACTGTTGGATTATAACAATAATAATAATAATTAGTTTTATACAACGAAATGTTCATTCTAAAATGCCTGTAAGTTAAACATATAGTTTCCACGTTTTACGGTGGTGGAACAGCTACCGCAACGATGGCACATTAAATCCTTTTCGAATGATTTGGAATGATATATATATACATATATAAATCGTATTAATTCTTGCTAGTAGAGAAATAATGTAACGTTATGAAATGCTATCATATTCGTGGTACGCTTTTATACTTAAAAATTGTTGAAAAACACAAAAGAGAGAAAGACAACAGTTTAGAATCCACACATCTACTGCAGTTTTCAGATTTTTCAGGATTTTTGTTTACAGCCTAATTTATAAATTATGTACCTAGGTATAATATTTTCTTTACTGGTGTAAAAATTTCTCTTGGTACGTTAGCAAGTTTTTCTGTCTTCTTGTTGCCACGAGCGTTGCATTTTAATATACCTATTTCAAGGAAGAACTGTGCTAGCTATCGACAGTGTATGAATTGTGTGGTGTGTAGAAGTAATCTTTTTGCTTAAAATGTACACATTACTGATACAGCGTACTTATACTACCTTGTGCCTAATAGTAATATACATTATAGTGCTAATGATATCAGTAATTAATTAGCTACCATAATTTGAATGTTTAACATAGCAAAAATAAATACTCTATTTATAGTCATCTACTATTAATTATCACGAATAGCATAATATTAATTTATAATTTGTAAAATCATTGTGTAGTAATTTTTTCTCACATTATATTCTGTGTTTGCATAAGTATTTGTTTCGGCTGATAATATTGAATTTTTTGTAAAAAAATAATTTCAATGACTTTCGATTTCTGTATCATATTCACCATAATTGTGGTCTGCCAACAATTCTTTACTCCTACAGGGAAAGAAAAATGAGTTGCGATTAGTTAAGTTTATAATATCGTTGTATACTTTTGTAATGATGATGATGATGTGTTGTTGACTCTTTTCACAGGCAATAATTTGTATTTTATTATTCTAACTAACCTGATTACTGCATTTATTACGCAGATACGCTAACGCTTCTTTATGTGATTGACGATGAGCATTTCCTTTTAAAATAATATTAACATAATAATAAAATAATGTATGTCTTTGTGTAATGAAATCATCCACCCGAACGATTCAATATTATTTAACGTAAAATGCATGACATGATTTCCTTTTATTTGTTATTACATTGCTATATTAAAATATAACCATAATACTAATTACTAAAAATAATTGCCAATTGCGTATGTAAAATATCTACAATCTTATAAAGCACGCTGTAAAACTTTCTGTTCTGTATAAGTGATTAATATAGCTAATTGTTACTATTCTAGAATATTTATACTTGGGATACTGTATTCAATACTTTTACCAAATATTTTAAAACTTGTCAATGAATTCGGTTATTACAGTTTTTCGACTACTACTAGCTAGAGAGATAAAGGTTAAAGTTAAGCATACAAAAAACCATGTGGATCTCTGAGAGTGTTTAATGTACTCTGCGTGTAAAAAGAAAAAAAAATAGCCATCCATAATTAATATTTGATACACAACAGCTAAAAATATAATATAGGTGCAATAAATAATTTTGTTAGATCTGTAGCGTAAGATCCGGTCGTCGTAAGTTGGTTGGCGTTATGAAAAACAGAAAATGTTTTCAAGTGTGTGACTGCAACATAAAGATCAACAATAATTATGTACGTACATTACGTTTAGTAAGCAAAAAAAGTTATCCAGTTGTATATAATTGCCTAAGTAAAGTTATTACATGATAAAAAATGAAGAATAATATAAAAAGATGAGCTGAAAGTCAAAAAGGAAATGTGTCGTTGCACTTCCACTCACTGATACATTATAAGTTTCGTTTCGAAAACTGTTTTAACAGGTCCTTAATAAATAACGATAACGACATCACTTATGCCTACACTACTACTGCTACTATTACTACAACTATGGATACAGTAAACTGAAGGTGACCCCGTAGGATAAAATGAAATCTAGTAAAGTTATGTATTGTATAAAATTATGTAAGCTGCGCGAATATAATAATATTACTATGATAATTATTATGATAATCGTTAACATAATGAGAGACTAACACAACGATTAGTTGTATACATGTGTATGTGAATTTCAAGTGTAATATTATATTCATACACACTATAAATATAAATAATATATTATAATGTTCTCGAAAACTTAATTGACTGCCTATGCCTTTACACTACTGTCGCAACTGTACACAAATAAACACTATTATGTATGCGTGCATTGTTGTGCATTGAAATAATAATATACCTACCTAGCCCACAGGTTCTTCAATAATCATAACATTTCTAAATTAATAAAAAAGTCATTCGAATTATGAATTTACTACAATAATAGTAGGCATAGGCAAATACTTAGGTACCTACAAATACAAGCAGAATTGAAGTTCAATGAGTGAATATTAGTTATGCAACAACATAATGTTATGTATGCTATGCAAAATTCAGAAAATAAATTTTCTAGTGTCGGAACGACAGGAATTAAGTTGCTAATTGGAACAGTTTTCTTATTTTATGTAATTCATCTGATTCATGTATAATCATACTCAACACTGGCGTAGCCAGAGGGAGGGACAATTGCCCCCCTTGAAATCCGGAAAAAATAGTTTATTTTATCAAAAAAGTACCAAAAAAGTATACAGGCAGACTGATTGTCTACACAGCAAAATCATAAATAAAAGATCTATCACATAAAATACAAAGTGAAAATCAATTTGTTGTGAGTACATTCGTGTTATGCTTACACGGCGCTACATTGATCAGCATTGATCACTACTACCTAATTCGATTATTGTGTAAGCTATGGGCATGGGCATTGCGAAACCCTTCGTACTCAGTCAGTCATGTCTGTCATTGATTGAGATTTTGAGATGTGCTATTGAGTGACCAGCTCAATGAGACCTGGATGTATACATTATGATTATTTATGATATTTCTTATGCTACAGTGTTAATTAAATCCATACACGTTCTAAAATCGACATTTTTTGTCTACTTTAAATTGCTATGGACATTTAATTGCTAAAAACACAGATGTGATTTTGAAACAACGAAGTGTCAAGACAATATAAGAAATAAAAGCTGCTAAAAATGGAAATGAGACTAACTAAAAATCCAGAAAAGTTCACGAGAAGAGCAAAGATTAAAATTGTGACTATATCTCGCTTCATAATACATAATTATGTACATTCATCTATTTTTCGTAATCTTTTTGCAAATATATTCACATACTATGAAAAAGAAAACTGAATTGAATGGAGAATGGAAACATGTTATGTATAATTCTTGGCTTGTCTTTTTATGAGAGGCAGAGAGGCTAATACCTAGTCAAAAGACGTTCTTTATGATTTAAACAAATGCGCATGGAATTTTATTTTCTACATTCTCTGCAATTGTTCGATTCTCAAAAACAAATTAGGCTTTTGTATATTCTCCAATTGTTGTACTGTAAAAATGGAAAAAGTGGACACTTTAATTAGGTATGCTCACTTCGTACTTTCTGTGCAATATACCACACCTCACAGGTTTGGAACAGAACTTGTGGAAACGGATTAGTAGGAATCATAACTCAAGCTACAGTTGGAAGAATTAAAAATTCAACTCGTGAAACCAACATACGATTTCCAAGTATATAAAGCCTAAGTTATACAAAATGCTTATGAATAATACAACTTGCAATTTATAAAATAATGTAAATGAATTAAAAATGTATATGAGACTAATGCAATGAGACAGCCATTAACTCTTCACTTTGCCCTCTGAACATTAATTAATAACAATCTTTATACCTACTACGTTATTGTAATTGCAATTAGAGCCTACCTAACAAATACAATTAATAAACGGCTGCTAAAATCTTTAAACGATTCGTAAATAATGCAAAGTGATTGAAGACCAATGATACACTATATATACATAATATCCTCGTTACTTCCTTATCACTATATTCACTAGGTTCAAAATTATGAAGTTTTGCGTAATAAATATAATAATAGAAAGTCTCATAAGTTAGCATCCACATCATATCCACCAAAATAATTAGAACTTAATAAACTAAACAGCCATGTATTGTTTTTTACAACTATTTTTTGGAAATTTATTTATGTGAGGCAAAATAAAATAACAATATTGTACAGGTCCCATGGATATAAATTCTATACTTACGAGGTTTAATCAACAAGTCCATAGCCTGAGGGTATTCTACTACGATTTGTAAAAAACTGGAATATACATCACACGAAACTACGATAACAGGAGATTCGTATGCAAAAACAATTTCCAAACTCCGAGGTTCTTTCGTGGAAAAATGACGGAGAATGTTGGATGAGATATTTAGCTTTTTACTCCGCCCGGTTTTCAAAGCTGCCATTGACAATTCTGAAATGACAGAGCTTGACCCGCCCTATAATCTCGAACTGGCTCCAAATGACTATTTTTGGTCTTTTTTCCCAAAAAAGTTTAAGATAAGAAAGTTTTCGGGGGATGAGGATGTAATGATATGAATTGTGAAGTGAATGTCTACATAACAATGTAATAGCCTCTCCTGAGGAAATTGTTGTTATGAATAAATAAACGAGGATGTAAAAGCCGCGGTGAAAGCGTTTTTTGACTATCAGCATTGGACATTCTATTGCAACTATTGCGTTCCTGAACATGGCCGGCTAAAAGTCTCAGGGATTACTAATATATGAAATCTGTTCTTCAAAATGTATATTCCAGTTTTTTTAATCGTAATGGAAGATCCTCAGGCTACGGACTTTTTGATTATCCATCGTATATTACAACAGTTATAATTATAAAATTTAAAATATCATCTACATTAGAATAAAACGAAAATTGAAACATAATACGAGATTTCCCAGTTTCCAAACACAACATTTAAGTTAATGTTGATTTATACTTTTACCATAAAATAATAGCTTGTGTGAAATTTGTTATGATGTACACTACCAGTGATACTTCAATTTGGACCTAGTTTTTCGCACCATATGCATGCATACACATTTAAGAGTTCATGAATGAAGGTTCACTTCACTCACACACGGAATAAAAATTACATACCTATACATCTCATTCTAAATACAAAATAAAGCACTTGATGTGTTTAAAATATATTCTACTCATAGATTCTTTACAGAAGCATAAAATATGATACTATTTAGTATGCAGCTGAAATCTCATGTTTTCCATTTGTTTTGTTGTCTATTATACTCTACACTAAGAATAACATCCAGCTATAGTAATACATAAAATATCTTCTTTCATGCCTATACGCAGTGGCTAAACTAAGATGGTGCGAGGTGGTGCGTTGACCCAAGGCCCACAGGTCATGGGGGCCACCAAAAGAAGAATAGTTAATAAAAAAGAGATTGTTTTGCCCCAAAACTGCAAAAATATCGTACAATTCTTAGCGCTCCGTGCGAATTTGTTGTACATTACATTGTTTTTGATCCGAAAAGTGGTTCTTGGATCCCCCACTTTATAGTGACTTAAAAATACGCGAACAGAATATCTAGTCGGATGATTTTGAACCAGGGCCCACCGAAGCCAGGATAGCCACTGCCTATACGGCACAAATGCATAGAGATATAAATGACAAATGAACAAATCCGTAGTTGAATAAACATTACGCATAATATGTACACGTTATAGCTTTGTGGTATTTATTTGATTCATCTCTGTTTGTAAATTATCCCAAGGGGAATTCACAAACTAATCGTACACAACACACCTCCACCTCCTAAACTGCTAATATACAAGAACCAAGAGTGTTTGATGCAACAGAAATCGGGCCAGCACTCGTTAGAATCACATTAGAAATTCAATTTAAAATTAACATATTATTCAGCGAGTGGATTTGAGCACTTGTGTCTTACAACTAACTTTAAGTTGAGAATGCATTACATCACAATCACAACTACTACTATTGCTATACTATTAGTGAGAATGAGACTGAGACATCAAACACCAACAAGGAGCAGAGTGGAGAGAACGGCACTCACACATTTGCATTACTCTGCGTATGATCATCAGTACAATAGGACACAATGGATATTTGCAAAGACACAAGATACACGAGCAATACTAAAGCAGAAACTAAAGAGACTGATGTGATGATGATGTGAATAAGAGGCAAAGGCAAAAATAATATTCACAGGAGATATTAGAACTGCGAAATAATTCTGCGAAGTGAGATGGGGAAGAGGAGGGTGATTTACGTTGAGCAGACTGGAGTACATTGTAGACTCTGGGACGAGACGAAGGATAATAACATTATAGGCTTGCCATTTATTTGCTCGCATGACACGACTACTCATTCACAGACAGAGCCACAGAGCAACACACAGAACATCTACATATAGGAAAAGAGTGAAGGAAAAGTCATTTTATGCCAGAGAGCAAAGCTGTGCAAAAATAAGCACATCGAATGAAGAGATGACATCAGCCTACATTTGCACATCGTGTCTGCTCTTTCAGTTTGCATCTTTTGTGTGCATCATGTCTTCAGTGTGTTTCCAGTTTGGATGTATGAGTGTGAGGATGTATGTATTAGTCTTTTCTGTTTCATATTCTCTTTTGCTGTGCAAACTCTTGTACGTGTACTTGTACTGTTCTATGTATATGTCTGAGAGCGGCCTAGCCCTATACTTAGTTAATCTTTATAGTCTAATAACGTAAAATAATTCCCTGTTGTGTGTAGTGGCACGGCAATCCCATTAACTTACTGCTAAACTTTTTCACCAACCTTCCACTAAGAAACTTTTCATTTCTATCAATTTCGGCACAGAGGTATCACACAACCCCGTCTTCGTCTTCGTTCGCAACATCAACATCCTCGTCCTCTTTGTCTTTTCACCAAATAATATTCTCAAATTCTTCAAAGCAAACACACAAATACCATTTAGAATTCTTTGACTTTCTGTGGCAATTTGCACATAATTCTAGTATAAAAAATACGACTGCTGCTGCTGCTATCCCTACTAGTTCTACTGTGCAGCACACAAAATTACAAACACAAACAAGCCAAGAAAATTCGTCACACTCACTTACAATTATTTACAATGTAGTATTTATTAAGACTGTACAGTGTGGTGTGGTGTTTCATTGCATACAAGTAGCATTATAAGGAAGGACGGAAGGAGTAACACTTTTAAAAGTTATTAAGTTTGCAAAGAATAATTATTGGGTATTATGTAAACTAAAGGATTGTTCAACACTCACTTAAATCTAGTTACTTCGGTGGTGAGATTTGCTATAAGATATTGTTATGTTAGTTACCAAGTTCGCGAGAGAGAATCAACTTGCTATATAAGTTCAAGAAATACTCCTATTGTATTTTTAAGACTTTGAGTGAGACGAACGGATTACTTTACCATAATAATAATATACTTTGATATACTAAACAAATAGTAGCTACTTGTTACTTGTTCTTGGAACCACATACCTTTTACGCGCAGTCGGCCAACAACTGATTTATTCATAAGATTTATTCATTAGCTATTTATTATTACTATTAACACTGATTTCTGTTGGTGGAATTCTACGTGTATATAATTCAATGGTGGAGATATCCGAAAAAAACCTGGCGTCTGTTAAAAGCAGCAGCAGCAGTGGTAGCTTCACATCAGCAGCAGCTAACAATAATAGCAGTCATCAAAGTAGTGGTAGTAGCCCTACAATTAAAAACGCCTTGGCAGCAACAGTAATATCTAGAGCGTCTCAGAATAACAATAAAAGCAGCAGTTCGAGCAACCCTCCTGAAAATCCACACAAGAAAAATATCAAAAGTCATAAAGTTTTCTTCCTTCAATCCAAATCAACACCTTTGCCGTACAAAAGTGAATGTCGCGAAGATCCTTATCCGTTCGTGAATAAAGCGTTGAAAAACACTTCCTTTCGAAAATCTGTTGACAGTCTTCTTGAGACTCCACGAGGAGAGAGCGACGAGGAGTCCAGCAGAGTTGTAGTTCCAGATCCTGTGTCAGTCGCAGCTACCATTGCCGCTCTTGAAGAACAAAGTCTCACAGCTAAAAGTCCAACCCTGAAAATGGGAAATTCCTGCTCCTACAATCTCAAACATTTGCCTCATCATACAAAGGTAAGAAATATTTGCAATAAATATTTATTTTATGTACCTTATATATTTTATACACACTTTAGTCCACAGAAATTTTGACTCAGTACAAAATAAATTTTATTTCGTTATGTCACTTGCACCTAATTTTTACTTTAAATAAAATGAAATCATACTCATTCATTCATTGCACTTAACTTGTGAACACGCAAACAAGGGTTCTAACTTTAATCATACGTACTTTTCGCAATAACATCTCATCGATATATTTATAGCGTTGCAAATAATATTAGGGTTTGCTAAGTAAGAAGCGTATGAATAGTACAATCTGGCTAATTTACATAACTACATTATAGCAGTGCGTTATAACACATAATGAGTCATGGGGACTGCTTCTGACTTCTAAGTTTTCTGAGTATGAAAAATTAAATCAGGATAATTTTCCCCGTCCATTATTTTTTCCAATGCAGTTTTGTCAAGAAAGTTCCAGTTCTGTTTTGTGTTGCAGCATGTATCAGCGTTTGGTTTTTTCGGAAGATGTACACTGAGATAATATGTTATCAATTTTAGTGTCATGAACGACTCAGTATTTGCGTTTGGCTGACAAACCAGATTTAAGTAGATATAGATGACATTATAAATAAATTGTTAACATGGATTACATTTGTTTGGTAGTCAGATAAATACTGCATCATTGTATTTACATTAGATCTAAAAATTATCGTTTCTAATTGCATGCCACCTTGGTAAATGTTATGTTAATGTTAAACTTTGTGATACAAAACATGTATACGAAAATTGTATTGTGCCATTTTCATAGAGAAAACATGAATGATTCTATATCGTTGATTTTATGCATACGTATTGTGTACAGAATTTTAATATTCAGTTCATCACATCTCCGTTTGTAGTGATGTGTAAGGAAGTGAAAAACAAATAATAATATTAGCACTCTACATGTTGTTTTCGATACAAGGGGTTTGGTATATCCACATGAATGAATTCGATTTGCACGACAAGATTATTATAAGAGTATTTACTTTGCCTCTTAGATCTAAGCGTACTATAAATTATAAGCAAAGTTCTTTGCGTGTCAGTAATATCTATTTAAGAGAGTATATATATGGCTTAGAAAGTTAATGGTGTATTTATACATTTACCATATAATAATAAATTGCTAATGCAAGGACACGATCATGATGACGTAAATTGTTACCTACATAACATATTACAAAACACTCAATTTTTCTTTTGGGATGAAACTTTAAACATGTTCATTGAATTCAACACCCTGTAATATAAGATGAACAGCTCTCTGCTTCTATGATATAATGAATTGATAAGAAAACTAGCAGATGTGCAGATAGTATGCGGATATTAGATAGTTAGCTTTTTGTGGCGTAAGCGTAAAACGTGAGCGTAAGCGTAAAATTTTAGGTTTTACGTCGCTTGTGGCACGAGAGTCTACCTAAAATTATACGCCAACGTCAGCCGTGTTTGAGTAGGACTTAGTGCGTAAGATTTTATTTCCCACACAGGTTTGAACAAACCGCCTTGCGGACAAGCACCAACTTCAAAATTAAATATGAATTTATTTTACGTTGTACGTCCCACGCATGTGAGCTTGATAACTGTTCGACGTAAAACGTAGCGTAGTGACCATGAACGTAAATTTTACGCTTACGACTAACTCCACGTCAGATCAAGCTAACTATCTATTATTAGTCCTCCTATTTAAAACCATTGATTTAAAATAGGAGTCCGAGATTTTTGCGCCGATAGGCAACAGTGTTGCCGCAACACCATACATCGAACATTGTGATGTTATCATACTCAACATCTGAGAGTTGTTAGTTAAAATCTTTAATTATTATAGATTCGTTGGCATACTACGGTTGAAACGTGCTGAAAAGTCATATACAGTTCGTAAACGAAGATCAAAATGATCAAATGAACAAATAATCGAATCTCTTCATGTTTCTAAACAACTTAGCGTTAGTGAACATTTAGACAGACAAATGTATAATATTATATGACAGTGGCATTCCGTTCAGAAGGAAGTACGAACCATACCAAGTGTCATAAATTCTACACTGCACCGTTGTTTTCTTATTATACCAAAATAATTAATGTTTATTCGTGGATTTAATTTTTATAATTTATTGGCTTTCAAAATACCTGGCAAGTATCTTCCTGCTTGTCTCATTATCCAAACTGGAATCCGCTTGGGTTTCTCTCCTTTTGCTACCTTCAGCAAGTTGTCATTTAAAAGCGTTGGGAAATTCTAGAAAATTTTAATTTTTTTATATATTACTATTTTGTCATCGATTTTGATGCCTTCTCTGTTTGAAGCTATCTATGATAAAAAATAAGTTGTGGTTGTTGTAGTTTTATCTCACCATTTTAATCCGATCGATGTGACGAATACTGAAATCAGTGGAAAAGTTTCTTTCTCTTGCCACTGGCAGTCAGTTGTCAGTTACTCTAGAAATGGATGCAACAAAAATATTGAATAGAATTGTAACCAAATACCCCTGTATTGGTAAATAGATCGGAAAACACAATTGATTGGTTAAAGCAAAGTAGGTGTGGTGTATCAATTGACTAAAGTAATCGAAAGTTCCTAATACAATAAAATAGATGCTAAATATTTAGCTAAAATATTCACGAACAACGGAGTTCCGAATATAAAAACATAGAATAAAGACTAACAACGCCTAACAAAATAATAAATGTCTGCATTTGTTTTGTCATTTATCGCGTGTCGTTAAATTCCTTGAATTATTATTGAAAGACAGTTTGGGCAACCATTTACAACGTACATTGTAATTTTATATTGTATGTTCAATGTTCACACAATCATTGCCACCAGAGTATGAGATATGACGATATGAGATAATACAAGATAGACTCAAATATACAATTGTGAATGGGATTTTTTAGATAAGAATAATTACAAATTAAGTGTTTGTCACTTTGCCACAACACAATCAACAATACCAAAATAGCATAATACTTAATACATTAAATACATTAAACTAGTCAAACTATTCACACACTTTGTGATAATCACTGTTGACTGTGTGTTGATTGTATAAAACTGGTTCTATTTTACTTTGTACTTGTTGCGGTCTGCTCTGCACACAACAAACAGATGACAGACAATATTTGACATTGCCACAATACATACATCTCAACCTCAGCAGAGAGATAGTTTTGAGTGTTGGCAATAAATGAAAAGTATTGTACTAACCTTACAAGTTCAATAATAAATAATAATTGTAATAATTATTTTATCCGCGGACGATCAATGGTTTTTACCTACAAATATTCAACTGCAGTCTCCGAACACTTTTTGTTGAACAAGCCGGACGGAATCCACGGAATGAATGAAAGCCGCACATGCAAAAACTGCTCGAGTCGCGCAGCCGCTCATATCACATGAATCAACATTTTTGGTCACATTCATTCATATGATTGCGCACTGAAATTTGTTTCGTGTATTAGCTGCCCTTTAAATGTGAGGGAACATTTCAATTTCTAGCATGTGGATGGACGTCTGTTTTTCTCTCGAACACCGAAATCTTCACTAACAGGTAAATTTAACAATTAATTGCTAATTAGTTAATTGTTTTCACATTTGCTAGTTCTACAATAAAGATTCGAGTTCCTATATAATAACGCTGCATGAATTTTTGAGTTCGTTAGTATTCAATATTAGTTTAGTTGATGAGACTTTAGACAGATCAATTTCATTCAATAACTGCAATGCAAATGCAAGTGAGTGTGCAAACACAAAAGCTGCAGTGTGCTTTGCCTAAAAATCTAATTTTTTATTTGTTTTTGATTTTAACAGTAGCTCTTTACATCGTACTTCGTTATTTTTGATTGTCCATTGTTGGAGTTGACGAGATGGAAGTCGACGAGGCTCCACCTGCGAAGATTGCCAGAAGAGAAACCCGTCAGGTTCCGGTACCGGCTCATCGCTACACCCCACTGAAGGAAAATTGGATGAAAATATTTACCCCAATCGTGGAGCATTTGGAGCTTCAAGTTAGATATAATTTAAAATCGCGTAAAGTGGAGATTCGAGAAGGCACCAAGCCTGTGGACCCTAGCTACATTCAAAAGGCGGAAGATTTTGTCAGAGCATTCATTTATGGATTTGAAGTGGATGATGCTCTAGCTCTCATAAGATTGGAAGATTTGTTTATCGACTCATTTGAAATTCAAGATGTAAAACCTCTTAAAGCGGATCATTTATCTCGAGCCATTGGACGCCTGGCTGGAAAAGGAGGAAGAACTAAGTTTACCATCGAAAACACTACCAAAACCAGAATAATCCTTGCAGATACAAAAATTCACATCTTAGGTTCTTACCAAAACATTCAGTTGGCAAAAAGAGCAATTTGTAATTTAATTTTGGGTGCTCCTCCGTCAAAAGTATATGGAACATTGCAAACTATGGCTTCTCGTGCATCTGAGCGATTTTAATTTGTAATGTACCCCTGATCGCAAATAAATTTACATTATTGTTTTTACAAATCCTGGTTTTAAGTAGTTTATTTTTCAAATTCATCACAATTCAAAATTTTTGCTCAATGATGATTCAATACTTTGTAAGGGAGGCATTAAAATGACCAAATTAAAGTCCGAAGTGATTATTCATTACTCAGTACAAGTTCAGTCGTGAATACTTAAGGATTATAATATTTCATAAAGATTGATGGTTACTTAGTTCAGTACAGCCAGCAAGGCAATTAGCTTAATACGCCTATACAACCTTCAACTACCAGTACCTACTTAACAGTAATTTTTTGAACGTACACAATGTTTTTTGACTTTTTATTGTTAAGGTCACTTATAAAGTTACTAAGAAAAAAATTGTCGTTAATATCAGTGTTTACAATAATAAATTAATGTAGGTCAGTCTCAGTTCAAAGAGGAAAATATTTGACATTCATAACAACAGTATAGAGTCGACCCCTGGTTTAGAACTCTCTTCGTAATAGAGTGCTTCTTTATGGTAGAACAGTAAGTACCCTGGACTCCTCAACACTTCATCCCGAGATGCTTTTGTGATTAAGTGGTCGTCACACTTAAACCATTCATCTTTCGTTTGTCGTATGTATGAATAGTAGTGACCTCCTTCAAGGGAGCCAATGTGGTTCACAACCGCATACAATGTGTATCTAAAATAATAATGCAGTATTCGAAACAGTAAAAATTAGCTATGTAGCTGAATGAAAACATTTCATTTTCTTGGAATATTTATTTTATAAACTAACCTATAGTCCGTCTCTCTATTCCGCTTGAATAGGTATTCGTCATTAGGAACTTTATGTCTCTCCTCGTAGTCCGATGTATATGGAACGAGATCCAGGTGCTTAGGAAAACGAACACAGTTGTCGATTTTTTTATAATTAGTGGAATGCTCAAAACGCTGAAAGAGAATAGAACATGCCAGTTTCCTTTATTTAAATTCAAAATGATGTTAAAGAGTATAATCCTTAATAATAATAATTATTATAAATGCTATCAATAGTATGGATTTACAAGTGTGTGACAGTACCTTCAGATGTAGACATAGGAGGACGGGCAACACTTGAAACTTGAGCTGCTTGGTAGATTCTTTATTGGTTTCGCAGTGGCCGCACCAAATCTTACCACCGGATCCCAAATGCTCAATACGCGTATATTTTCTTAAACATTCGTCCAATCCAATAGTTCCGTTTGGATCTGAATGATTTACCACGAGATCGAGAGAGATATCCCAAAATGGGTCGACGGTAATAGATTTGTGGCTAAAAATGTAATTGATTTAATATTAATACTATTAACACGTGATGACTAGTCAATGTAAAAATGTGTTCATTCTATACTTACCCACAAACCATACAAGTAACTGCAGATTGAAGCTTTCCTAAAAATATGACATCAATCAAACAAGTACAAGGATTTTTGGACCCCGGAATAGTAAAATGTAGATGCAGCGCGTCCAGAATGGCTATGAAAAATTCATGAGCATCTTGTTGCTCATAGCCAGCTAAATGAGCAGCATTTCCCCATATTTTGTGCAGTAAAGTGTGAAGACTCACAGCTGTTTTCGAGCCATCATAGAACTGAAAATAAGAAATAATTTATTGACAGATTACATCATGCAACAAGATAATCATTATTCGATGTTGTTGAGTTCAGACTTTTACAATTATATTACAAGTGTATATATAAGGTTTATGGGCTAATCAGGATTAGAATACGACCCACTCCAAAAACTGATAAAGCACTAACAGTAGCGTCGTCACATAATCCTATCCGTATGTAGATACAAATAATAACATGAGATAATGGAGTTGGACTTTTTATAGACAATTTGAAAAAAATGTGTGAAGTGGACTTACCATCTGATATAGATCGTACAACTGAGTAATTATACATGGCTTTAATTGCTCTCGGTCATGTTTGTCGTCACATATGATTCTTTCAGTCATGAAGAAGTCTCTTAAAAGGGGTGAATGAATCATAGCTTGAATTATGCAATTCATAAAACAAGTGTGCCCCAAGTTCACTAGTCCGCGAAGGCCAAATGTTGACTGTGGTGAAATGCACAATGTTCTTACAACTTTCTGTTCACCACCTCGTACAATCATATCTCCTACATGCACTCCTAAAAATTTCGTTGTCCATGGAAGATACATCATCCATTGAGACTTTCGTTCATTCGCTTGGGCGATTTCTTCAAAGTCCTCGTCAAACAAAAAGTCGCTACATTTGAAGCAATACATTGCTCCAAACGTCAAATCGCATACTAAAATGAAAATAACACATATAGCCAATTAATGATCATCAAAGACAGTCTTCTTTCACTGGAAGACGAAAGTATACTATTTCAACGTACTTATTTAACGAAACATACTTATGTACGTGAAACAAAAGGAGCTAAAGTATAGACAATAAACGGATTTGAAAAAAAATGATAGCAGTCAATGCATTTAACGTTAGTATTCCACGCCCCATACACTACTATCACTACTTTACGCATGTATATAGTTGTTGCGCTCTCCGGGTGTAGTATTTGACCCACTTTCAATACATAAACCATCATTCTCTACTACAACAAACCTACAATACTCTGTTCCAGAACAAGTAGTACTTGGTGTACAAAAAGAAATGAAATACATGTACACCATATTTTATAAGTATAAATGTCAAATGGTATTGTTAATTGTAGATCTGTGTATACTTTATAGTTACTTAAACAATAAAAACTGGAACTACACGAACTCTAAATATTAATGTACAAAAGTACAGTAATATTTTTTTGCCGTAGAAAGCTTAGTTTGCAAAGTTTCATTTTTTTGAGAAACATTTATTATTTTAAGCAAACGAAACAAATGGTTACCAATAGAATGACCGGTCTCCTTATAGTGAGTCTTCATATGACCATCCTTCAAACAGCCAAAATAGATGCAGGAAATGCATGTATGCAAAAATCCATCCACCCGGTTGCAAGTAAAACATTTCCCGAGTCGAACCTGATAAAAATTAAATATTTTGAATCAGCATGTCAAACATCGGGGAATTAATCTTCAAAAAGTTGATATAATAATCCAAATTAACCAAGTCCCCTTAACATATACAAAAAATTTCAGAGAAAGGCTCTCGGTGCCATAAACGCAGGTGCTGAGTTCGATTAAATCGGCTATAGTTTCCCCATTGACATTTCCCTTTATAGCCTGTAAAGGTCAAACTGAATTTTCCCAATCAGGATTTGAACATGTTTTATGTAGATTTCACAACGAAAAAGCTTTAATATAACAATTTTTATGTATAGCACGTAGGCGAACCGAGTTTGCCTTGAAGAGTACCACAAGTTATTGAATTTTACAGCAAAAGTTTTCCTAATATTACAAAACGGCATACAAAGATGAATTTGCCCATCGGTGTGATGACTATCACTTCCGGTTTGAACACTACAGGTCAAATTCCAATGTATATCCATAAGGAAAACAAAACTTGGACTTGGATACTTCATAAATGAGAGTTTTTATTAAAAGTTAACGAAAGTCGCATAGTACATTGCCGACTATTTTTAAATGGGCAACTCAACTCTTTCATATACTTTAACAGTTTACACCGGAAAACATTTTGCGCTCCCGGCATTTCCTAGTAATGCAAATGCATCCTTTAATGACACAGATCTATATATAACAAAACATACTACACAGCAAACCACCAAATAAAAATTACCTTAAGTTCTCTGGAACGATCTACTAAACATGTCACCAAGTTAGCATGGATTTTCGCATAATTTTTAAGTCCGCCATTTTGTTTTAATTTCTCCAGATGTGGACACGAAGATATTTTTCTTATTTTCTTGCGAGGATCTGCAATAATTGAACAAACTTTATTAATTAACAATGAATTTCACCAAATGCTCTTGGAAAGTTGGCATTATTAAACTTCAACATCGGCAGATAAAAGTTTATTTTACCCAAAACATCGACACTACTTCATAATGTTCGAATTTCAATAAAAATTAAATGGATATCTAAACTTGCTTTACGAGTGCTCAACAGTAAACTAATACAATGCCCACACATCCAACCCCAGAGAAAAAATTACAAGAAGTAACCCCCACTTTATCTCTGTTGTCAGTACCACACCCACAGGTGAAATCCTCAATGTTTGTGCTAGGATGATTTCATGCCAATTCAATGCATGACCCGAATCATGTTTACATCTTCAACCAGCAGTATAATGGGAAATGAAAAATAATAGCAATTGCAAATTCATAACTTAATTTCTTATAACGGCTTTTGATTACTTTAAAGTTGATTGGCTTTACCCTTAAGTGAGCCTGCGTACACAAGCTACATCTGTTTAAAGTTTGGATTTTTGTGACAGCTGCTAAATATTACGGAAAATGAAAACTATGATCTGGAAACAGGAATGAACGTTAGAATAAAGGTTAAACTTGATACAAAAAGTGGTAACCAACGAAAATTAATTTGTGTGTGAGAAAGTATTCGTTTTGAAGCTCGCCGATGGCGTCATAACATAGTTTATAGTCAGATTTGAGTCAAAATGTACCACTACCAATCTAAAGTGGTCTAAAATATATGCATGCATGTATGGCTCATTTTTTTCGGTAATCAGAATGGGCGTTAGTTTTGGGAACAGATTATATAGTATAAAGCAAATAATTTTCGGACATATTATAAGTTTAGGAACTTCAAACTTTCGGATAATAAAAAAATGGTGTCCCCAACTGCACACCTCGGCGCATAATTCATCAAACCACTAATAAATACGTCAGTCAGCCAAAAGCTATTCATGTGATTAACCTTTAATAATTTCGATTTTGGTGGACTAGTTCCTAGCTGCTATTGATGAAAGAATTTCAACTGTCAACTGTCAAATCCACTCGAATCACAAAATATTTTTTAAGTAACGATATACCGTGTTGAAGATCTTAAATCATAAATCTTAACTTTTTTCAATCAGCAAGCACAACTACCTTCGACATTCGATATATTACTAGAATACTAGGTTTTTGATATTTCGAAGTTCGAATAGGTGCAATAATAAACATACCTAAGTAGTAGCACTATAGGCTATGTGTAGTGTAGTAGGCAGACAAAAAACAAAGAAAATATTAGCAATGTTGTGTTTCCAAAAGATATCTTTAACTACATAACAAAACTTGATAAAATGAAATATTAATCGTTCAACATTTAGAATAATTAAATGACTTTACTTACCCATTGAAACTAAAAACTCAATCAACTCATGCTGTCAAGGCAAAATGAAGAAAGCGTACGTCACCCTATCCTTCTCTCACCGTCCGTCAGCTGCAAATGAAATCGGGAGCTCAGCAACTCTTGTCTATCTCTCAATAAACTCTCAACTGTCTCATCTCCACCAGCTCTTTTTTGCCATTCACCATTACTACACTACGAAAAGATACTTGTGTACACGTTACAAGCTTTACACGTATCACGCCAACATGTACCCGAGTTCTCGGTAAAGTATGCCAAAGCCAAAAATCCACATCTCCGGCACAGCACACACTGTGGTATGGTGCGAACTAGCCGCTAGTTGATTTTTAGAGGTAGGAGACTGCACTACAATCCTTACCAAAGT
>JAQFYB010002259.1:0-25814 GCA_034694085.1 Pogonognathellus longicornis | reverse complement strand
GCGTATGATACCTTGGCCTACAACCTAACGTGTGCACACATAAAAACTACCTAATAAGGGAACGGATGTCCGAACCCATGGTTTGTCAGTCGGCTACGGTAGTGCGGGGGCTACGTTGCCACACCCACAATTTAAGGTGTTAAAACTAATACTTATACTTTGGGTGCCGAATTCTGTTGGTAACGTTTTGGCTAAACGCACGGTACCCCATGTGTGTACATCTTCAACGTTGTAAACTACAGCACTTAGAGTAATGTGAAAGAGCGCCAAGCTTAAACTCATTCCTTACAACTTCTTTTACATTACACATTACACCACATACATTCACACACAGTGTTCATTGTTTATAAAAATGTTGACATGTTTTCTATTCTAGAGAGAACTTTTATTCATTATTTAAAACAACTACAGAGTTAATTAGTAATTAATGCAATTAATTTTCACAATATTAATAACGAATCATACAAACTCGACTTTTCATTGGTATTTGGGTGATTGTCTTTGTGGAATTCATTTTTAATATGCTCGTGCAATGCATGCATTTGATAATGAATCATAACAATAATATTATTTCCTTACAACATACAAACTAAATACAGTAAATACATTTATTAGATGTAATTAATTGACTTTTGTTGCGATGTTTTTTTCTAGGTTTTGTATTATAAAGGGGATCTGAAGATATTTAAAGACAAAGGAGACAGTGATGGGAAGTGGAACCGGACAATTAATCCTTTACCCATGGTAAAGTTACACATATCTATGTCGGTTAGTTACTTTGATTTTCTTGAAAAATCTCAAATTTTTTAAATATTTCAATTCACTCTTTTAAAATCAACACAAAAATAACGAAAGTCTCGATAATTATATTTTCTTTTTCATTCCATTATTATTTATTTGTAAAGAGAGAAAGGACTGAAAGGAGAGGGTTCCAGTTTTAGCAAGCTTGATAATTATAATCATCCCTTATACTGGATACAATACATCTTATCGGACAGCTTTAGCATAGATAACTATGCACTATCGTACTTTATACACTTTCTAGTTACATAATATTGTGGCAAATGATTTATAATGTATCCTGCTGTGTTTGAACTGAAGTTTATTTCATGGACTTGAAATCTTATTAAATAATTTGTACTCATATCGAATCATAAATGGCGATTTAAGTTCACAAGTTGCGAAATACATAACATTAAGGCATCAAAAAGCTTATTTAATGTCAACTAGTGAATGTAGTTATTTTTAAACGAGAAAGTATACTTGAAAATCTTTTTGGAGAAAGTAGAGTGAATACCGTATTTACTCCAATAAAAGCCCCCGGCGTTTGCCAGAATGTTTATTTTCACCGGTTTTAATGGTGTTTCAGGATGAGGATGAGACTCCATGTATTTTATTTAGGGGAGCTTTTACTTTACCACCGACGTTTATTAGTATAGTACCGGCTTTTACTACAGTTAATACGGCAATATAAAATATTGCTTTCACCAATATGCTTTCACAAAATATTATAATGTGAAAGCACATTGGTGAAAGCATATGATTAAACATTTAAAAGAAAGCTAAGGAAGCCCTTGATAGAACGATGTGCCTAAAGCTGCAATAATGTCATTTTAGTTTCCTCTATAGCTTTTTTGATATAATATTTTATATGCACAGCAAGCCTTTCTAAAATAATTTTTTCTCAAATAATTATATTTTTTAAACTTTTTAATTTTCTTTTTATTAGATACATTCGCACGTATACCATTTGAGTGCATAACATATTCACGCTTGCATAAATGCAAATGATCAATTTTACAATATGAAACACAAATCACAACTATTCAATCTCATTTTACAATTTGTTATTTTTTAATAGTGCTCTAAACCTTACACATTAAATTCATTCAGTGATTAGTATTTACACGACCATTCACACTTCAATAATTTACTACTTTTCTAACATTGTGATTTTTTGTGTTACTGCAGATGCTTTATCTCATGATTGCAAGTAATCTATTGGTAGAAGTGCAGTACATTTCACGATACTCATACGACGGAACGACTACAATAACACAGACAATTCTTCTCCATTTATTGATCTATATTACACAATAATATTCTTCTTACTATATTATATTAATATTATTACCCAATCCTTCACCATCACACTTTGAATTAGCTTAGTTAGTGGGTACCAAGTACACATTAATTTATGTATATTATGCTATATTATATAGTTCATAGTGAAATACGAAAGGAAAAACAAGAAAATACTCATCATTTAAGCAATAATAAATCTTGCAACCAAGATTGCAATAGAAAAATTAAATGAACATTATCATTAGGAAAATAACTTTTTTCCGCCACCTAAACTCAATATTCCAGGCTTAGTGGATCCGATACAGATTTGATTTGTGCCTTAGCGTCTGCACTCAGTGCAATGTTTGTGGCTTCGGGAACAGAAAACAATGCAGAAAACAATAAATATTATTGCTAATAGGTTGTATAATATTAGTCGTTTCCAACTGCATATTCCTACAATACTAAGTTCAGTTGGGGAAACTATTTATTTCCCACATTTTACATCTTTTTGTCATAAATATTACAATGTAATTTGTAAACTACTCTATTTTAAATTCTAACTGCTGACTATTACGCATACATAGGTACTCCTTATTGTATTGTAACAATTTCTAAACTGTTGAATATACTTAGGTAGGAAATATTAAGCAAGATATATATATAAATAGGTTCATCGCTTGCTTGAAGAACCTGCAGCTATTACCGTTTCCAACAATATCGCATATCTTGCATAGCAATATACAACTTGGAGAAAATTTGTCGTGAACGAAATGCTTATCTAATCCTATTTTTAGTGAAGCATGAAGCAACTTTCATAAGTGTTGTTAATGGTCATTGTTGCTATCAAATGACTTTAGTGTACACATCTGAAGAAAATTAATTTTGTTACAAACAATTGAGATAAAGTATATTTCTACTGTTTATACTAATGCTAATTAGTACATAATAATATGTCCTGCATTATACGGTATTACACACAGCGATACAAAATACAATGTTTTGTTACACTTTAAAGACTTAAATATTCCAAGTTTGCAAATTAATGTACTTTTATGTTTTACGTACAACTAACATCAACGATACCAATCGAAGCAGCACTCTAGTTATTTGTTACATTTCAAATGTTTTAATATTGATTATTTAATTATTAGCACATTTTCTACCACTCTTTTGCAGCTCAATGACAATAATGGTGGTACACTAACCTGGTATCTGTACAAACATAATAATACATAACCATTTTCACTTACAAACTGACCAATCCGCAAATTGGAAGAGTCGTCAATTTAACTAGAGGGCTGCAAGTTAATTTTTATATAATATGTGGACCGAAAAATCGGTACATATAATATTACCGCTACTAAAATACAACTATCCTCATTTTTCATTAATACATATTACTTTCAACTGACAGAACCACAATAAATATTATTAGTAACACATTTAATTGCTGTCTCAGACTTCGATCAACGTAATTGGCGAATTAATTTGTTCAACATGATAAACTGTACGTCAGTTTAACTGGTACTAACATTTATAATCATCAAAACATTTTTAGCTTTATTTTTAGTGCAAATAACAAATGCACTTGTACATTTTTAAGTAACAGTGTTAGACATTGTGCATTGCATTTTTACGGTGTGAAAAACGTTTGCTAATTCTAACTTTGTTTACTTATGTTATTACATTTCAATTTTTTTAACGCAAATGTTGAAATAAACTTATAATGTATTAATCTTCCTACATATTCGACAATATGATAAGCACTACTGAGAGTTAAAAGCATTCAACTCAGCGCAATGTACAATATAGATACAGGCTAGTTTTTCAAATTCATTAGTTTAAGAGGATACTAACAGTACACGATTAATAAATGTAAAGGCGATATTAGCAATTTTAACTAGACAAGACTGTCTAAATTCGATTACAGTCCAGTTTTCAATTTTTCGAACTTTTGTTGGTGCATTTTCTTGTGCTGGTTGCAGCAAAACCAGTACAATTGACAAAAGGTGCAGGATACGCTTAACTGTTGGTCAAATAATCAGTAAATTAATATTCAATTATGAATGCTACCCACTCCATTATTACTCACTCACAACTGTAACCAAAACACCACACACCGCTTAAAATACATTGCATTAATACTAAATATAACAACATACAGTAAGCATAATTTCTTAATTCAAATAAATGGAAAAGTAAGGCTCCAAAATAGTATCGTATTGGTGGTTTGAACGGTTCTAAGCTAAGAGATTGAGAAAATAATTAGAAACTGTTTGAAAAAATGCTATACTTAGTTTTCAGCACACCAAACTACAATAATATAGTAAGAATTACTATCGTGACGACGGAAAAAGGACTCACAATTCGTCGCGAAGCAATGTGTAGCGAGTATTTGAAGGGGCCAATTTTTTGAATGTAGACTCTGGAGGGTTTGTTGGAGACTGACTGTCTGGAGTATTATCAGTTGGATCCGGTCCATAATGGAATTCACGATGAAGCTATAACATAACAGAACATGTTTTAACAATTCACCTAATACAGTAAACAATTCGAAACTTGTAATATTCCTTACTTTTCCCGATGAAAGATCCGCTATAAATTGTTTTATCTTCCCTGGTACTTCCATTTGACTAGCATCAGGAAACAAGTACATGTGACGGAAACTGTCAATAGCGATTAGCGGTAGGTCTTTTGTAGATTTTCCTAAATGGTGCTAAGAATCCAGAAATTATGTGTTATTTTTTGATTTGTTGAAGTAAAAGTACACTATATAAATAAACTAAAGATCATGTACCTTTGTTCTTAATTATAAATACTCAACTGTATTTCAATTATCAACTTACCAATGGGTGGGCAAACCTATTTCCATCAGCAATCAAGAAATTCATATTGTCTATAAAATAATTAAAAATTGCATTTTTAGCGTTATTTTGACTTTTATTAACAAACATACTTAACTATATTTTACTATTTTACTATTTTAAAAACCTACGTCTTTCATCAAGCAACTGCTCATGAACTAGTTTATTGAATTTTTTAACACTTGCAGCATCGTCAGGATGGTGAAACAAAATCAAGAAGGGTAGGCCTTCTTCAGTCAATTCCTTTAAAAAAGCAATAAGGAAAACACATTATTGAATGTTAAATAACATCAACATTTTTGGAAGTTGAATTGTATTGTACTGTACCTCAGCATTTTCAAAGGTTATCTCTCGTACAAGAGGAACACACTTGGCTTGGATCCAAGAGAGAAGTTCGTCAAAGTTTTCACCGTTACCTTGAAATGTTTCATCTGAATCTACAGAGGCTACATCCGCTCGAAAAACTATAATGTCCACGTCTGGGGGATGCATTGTTCTTGAAGCGTCCCTGAAGGAATATAAATAAAAATCTTACAATATGTACTGTACTTACTAATACTTAATTCATTTATATTTTCAGTAGAAATAGACACATACCCAAACCCAACAAGGAATGAACATTCGTCTTTCAAGTTCTGAGCAACTCTCCGGTAAGTTTGGTAAGTTTTACTGTCATTTCTAGTCATGTACCCTAAGAAAGTACGCTTTTTGGCCTAAGAAAAAATGACAAAGGCTATGACGGTGATATGTCCATTAAATTTTTGGTTACTTTAACTATTATAAAACATTTTAAAACTTAGAACCTTACATCAAGATTTAAAATGTCTCTAATATGTGAGAACTCTTTAATAGGATTTTCCAACTGCTTTCGGATAAACTCCGCAAAAGCTTCGGGAGAACGCTGACCTCTGTATTCCTTTTTGAGAGGAACTCCATTACGAATCAACTTCAACGTAGGATACTTTGAGATTTTATATCGGGAAGAAATCGATGCTGAAAAGACAATATAAAAATGCAAAATGTTGCAAACATAATATTAAAAAGACATTTTACAGGTTCAATTAGAACAATAATCTTACATTGCTTGTCACAATCGACTCTTCCCAAAACTACTTGTGAGGTGTCGGGAAATTCTGCCCTGACTTTATCTGCTGCTTCGTCGAAAATAGGTGCGAGAAGATTGCTGAATCGACACCAGTCAGCATAAAAGTTAATAAATACTAACTCGGTCGAAGCTAAAACAAATTCAATAAAATATACAAAATAGTGACCTTTAAGACATTTAGTTGGGTAATAAGATTGTCAATAATGTTGATACTAAAAATTACCTAGCAAAGAGTCAAAGGTGCTTTCTTCAAATTCGACAGCTCCACTGTCCGTAGGATTGTAAAATGAGATCAGGAACTGAAATAAAAATGCATATTATTGTATAAACTATAAAACTAAAGACAATGCGGAACATCTAGACATTATTAAGAAATTATCATCTCTACATAAAAAAATTCAATTCAAGATCACTCTCACTAAACATTAGTATAATAAAATTGAAAATAGTAGCATAATAGAATTTGTATTTACCAGGTATGATAGAATAAATGAAATTTTCCGACATGAAAATGCGGAATGGTTTCGGAACATGAAATTCATATTGTTTAATCAGTCCACGAGCTGAGCTATATGTTGACAAGTAAGGCAGAGAGACCCAAAGCACCCAAATGACGAAAAATGTATATTAGGACACAGTAGGTACCAATTATGTGTCTAAACTCGACCGGGCAAAATGTTTGACAATGACGAGAACTATAAAACAAACAGAAAAGCACGGTTATTATTTATTTGAAAATGGTAACTTGAGATAAAACACAAACATGATTCGGTTTCACTAATTACTAATCACACACTATTCAAAAACAATCATTCATTTAGCGTATATGGATAACAAAATAATAATACCCAAATTAATTATTGTTTTAAAATATTGGCAATAATATGACAATTGTTAATCATTTAACTGGTAAATATCTGCTTTTTATACAAACATTTTTACAGCATACAATACTGTGTGTATTTGTGTATTGAAGTTTAATAACCTCATAATTTTTAAATTCACTCCGACTCACCGACCGACATAATAGTGACTACAAATTTTATATGACAATTCTTAGAAGACTATATACAATAAAACTTCACGATTCATTTCATACCTTGAATGAATAGTGAAATTCAGTAACTGAATAGCATTTAAAGATTGTTATGACCTTAAAAAATAAATACAAAAATTATAAAATGCATTGTATCAAATAATAATAGAAATTGTTTTCAATAATTGCGTTCCTTGTCCTATTATCTGACACTAATTATTAAATTAAGTACTTACATTGTGAGTTTAGATATTTGATATAATTATTGTAACTGTGTAAGGTGTTTCTGTTTGTATTTACACGTCCCAAGTCCCAACACAACCTCTCTTACTTTGGGCAATTAGCGAAAGACACGTTTCTGTTTTGTGGTTTAAATCACAGCAACTCTACACTTGCACTACACTCTACAGACAAACACCAATTCATAATCAACTTAAATCGATTTCGCTGCTCCAAAAGTTCCAACGTCAATTCAGTTAGTTCTCACTAACCCACACTTGAACACAATTAGATTACACGCTACGGTAGTCATGATCAATCAGTTCCAATTTGTAATAAAATATGTTGTCTATGTCGGTTCAGGGAAAGATAACTACATACAAAGTATATATAATGTTGTCGCTGCGCTGTGTTCAATAAAAACACGTTATAAAAGTGTGATAATGGTGCATGTGCAAAGTACACGTAATAAACATAAAATAAATGTTTAAACAAGTTAAAATTACCATCAAATATGCGACGGACCGGACCGATTCTTCTGTGGTTTGACGACAACTTTCTGGTTGATTATAAATAATGGCGAGCTTGTATCTAATGCAGTTTCAAGTGTCGTCCACACGCTACACTTATTTCTCTCCAACTATTTTGTTAGTTGGTAAAAATACTGAGAGAATGAAGTTGATGATGATGATGCTGTTGATGGATGGATCCAATACCAATATGCAATGCAAGGATGATGATGGTAGTTTTAAACATTCACAATTGCAGTCCTTTCTGATACAGATTTACGGAGGCTGCTGATGCTGGGCTGGCTGATTGTGATTGTGAGGCTCTCTGAGGCTGACAGGCTGAGGCACACCTATGAGGGGCAGAGTAAGAAAATTCTCGATTAAATCATAGAGTTTCTCAAAATCAACGCTTTTCATTCATCATAGATCAAAAATTGTAATTACCAACTCTTTTTCAGACACTTAATTGACAAAATTTCAGCACTTATCGGGTAGACACTTTTTTCTGTAGAGTTCTTTAAAAAATTAAATGTCGAATGAAAATGTACACAGTCTAATTTTAGCCTTTTCGGAGAAACGGATTTTGACTTGTACGGAATTGATGGCGATGTTGGCGGGTTAGATTTTTAATCTGGAGCTCTGCCGACGAATGAACTTTGTATCAACACTAAATCCCATGATTGGTGTGGTGGGGGTGGTTGAATTTGATAATAATAATAATTTCCCGTCATCCCCCGTCATACTTTTATCTGTTTGTTTGACTGTTAGTAAAAGTTGGATGAAATACACGCAAAAGTCAAGTTTAATGGCATGAGTAATTAAGCCCAATTAGTCATCCTATCTAACCAAACATAATCCTCAGTTTAATTCTATAGTAAGTAGACTACGTGCGCAACATGACTTTTATTATAGGCCAGCAATTACAGCAATACTTTTGACTCGTTTTGTTGTCTGTGTTAAGTTTTATAAATCATAAATGCAAAATAAGGACATTGAGATTGAGGTCCCTTTGCCCCTTTGTCGTTGACTTTAGTACGTGACGTGGTAGGTACTTTAAAATTTCATAAATAAGGAAATAAGTCTCTTAATTTAAAAATCAATGTAGTTGGTGTGTGCTTTATATCATATCATCTGTTGTCTGTTAGTCGTCTCATTAAATAAAGCTGTTTGTTCTCAGGTGTTGGTGTTAGCAAAGTTTGTAGAGTAAGGTACGTATTTAAATGCATTTAAATCTTGTTCAACTCACTGTTGGTATTTATTGTGGTTAAAAATATGGTTGTTGAACTTTCTTTTCGTTGTCCGCAAATAGAGCATAATATTATGCTAGCAGCACATTAGTACTGTATGTATGTTGTACAACACTAACTGCAATTCTTTTTTTACATGTACTCCCCCAGCATCAAGCACAAACCGTGACTGTGAAATCATTATAATATAAATCATTAGAGTGTTTTTGCACTTTTGTAAGCTGTTAGCCAACAGCAAAGGGTCATATACATAACATCTGCACTTAAAAAAGGTAAATAATGAACTAATCTTATCACTATTGTTTTCTTAATGCATACAACGTTTACATTACATTACACACAATATAAGTTGTAAGTATTTTTTGGTGAACACCTCATGTCATAACAATAAACATAATGGTTGGATTTAACTTTCTCTGTTTGTTTGATTGGAGTCTAGGTAGGATGCAGTAAACTTAAACTCTAGAGCTCTACGGACGTGATCACAAGCAGTTCTACAGTCTTATATATCTTGGAGCGGTGTGTGTGTATAGTGGTTACAAATATTGATACTTCTTCCACTGCGACAGTTTCACATTTTCGTTTCTGATGACCTTAGGATATATAGCGTAATTTTTTCAATACACTTTTTCGCTATTTTTCTGAATAGAGACCGTATATAATCTATATGTTCGACAGGTAAACTTTACAAATTATTTTATATACATAACTGTTTAAATATTTATAGGAATGATTATATTGAAGGTTCTATTATTTTTCAGGGCAACACCGTCTTTTGATGAGCCAGTTGTAATAGACAAAAGCAATTTTGTCCATTATTATAAAAGAGAAGATTGTTTAAGTTACAAAGTAGCTGATGAAAGTGTTATGACGTTAAAGCATAAAATGGAGCTATAGAATATTTTGGCTGGTGAAAGTTTTTGTATAAGTGAAGTCACGGAAGGCCAACTAAAAGAAAAGTTAACAGTTTCTGCGTAGAACTACTGAATGAAGTTGAAAATTTGTCCAGACATAAATACATGTAAAAACATACGGGGTGAGGTTTTTACAGAGAAAAAGTTAAATCAAAATACTTTGCTTCTAGAGTCGTAGTCTCGTCTCTGAGTTCTCAAACGTGTAATGACAATTTTAGAAGTAAATCAACTTTCAAAGGAATACTCATATTAAAGCAAGTATAGGCAAGACTGAAGCCAATTAAGTAAAGTCAGACTTTATCGCTTCCCAATCGGCTGAGAAATGAAGCCTGTCATAGATTTTGGGTAAATAAAATATTACCTCCAAGTTTTAGCTAACATATTTTATATGTCTTTTTATTGATAAAGTATCAAAAAAATAAATGATTAACGTGATTGCGAATATTTCAGAGAATGTATGCGAGACTCGCCGAAATTCAGATCAAGTTTAGAAGAACAAATTGCCCGAATAGATAACCTAGATGGAAAATTAGAAAAACTACTTAAATGCAGCAACTCAATGATTGACTGTGGAAAAACTTTTCTCAACTCTCAACAGTAAGTTTAACATATTTCCTCTGTATTATATACTGTATATTAATCATAAATAGCTGAATTTTTGTCACTTTGGTTGTTGACGAATAAAGTTTTGTTCGTATTACAAAGTTTACAATAATTTAGGTAAAGATATTATAAGCCATTGTTTTTGCCATGCTATTTAAACTATGATTTTTAATTTTCAGCACATTTTTTAACTGTTTGACGGAAGTGAGTGTTCACTTTAGACATGACGCACCAATATATTCTGCCTTCAACAAATGCTCAAGCGGATTGATAGAGCTTTCAAAATTCCAATCGACTCTTCTCGATCAAATTAATCGAGCGATCTGTCGGAACTTGGCAGATTTTCTGAAAAAGTTAGATCTTACAGTGTATACCCGTACCCGAACTTTGCATGTGTAAATCATCATCACTATTTTCCATCATTTCTATTTTAAATTGCACTATCTTTTGAGCTGCTGCCTTGATTGTTTTGCATAATAACTAATAGAATAGTTTTATTTCAGTTTCTATTTTTGATAGCTGCAATCTTTTTGTACCGGCAGATCCTTCTAATATACTAACTCATTTTTGTACAAAATTATTTATAGCTGAGTTATTTATACTGTGCTTTTGTAAAGGTAACGTATTGATTATTCATATTTAAACAAGTCTTAAACCATTTCTATTGCGTTGTGGCAAAATATTAGTAAATGCCATAATACTTGTATTGAGCTATTATGTAGATTTGGTATGCATGGGCATGTTAATTGAATTCATTATGCATCACTCGTAATTGTATACCTACCTACACATAGTATACAATATAATTAATTGCTGTGATCTTATTTTTAGGGAAGTGAGATCTTGTAAAGAGATGAGGTCATATTTGGACAAACTACAGCAGGAATATGAAAACGCCTTGGTTCGTAATTCCTCTATCGCTAAAGGAAAGAACACGGAAGCCGAAGAGGCTCTGCATGCTGTCTCCGCTGCAAGAGTTAATTTTAGATCAGCTGCACTCGATATTGTTTATCAAATATCATTGTTGCAGCAAAGGAAGCGCTTCGAAATTTTAGATAACGTAAGAAAATATAGTATATTATCATTCATAATTCATGACATATCCAAATTAATAATTTGTCCAATTCCTAATGTATTTAATGTGTTTTAGATTGTTTCTGTAATGAATGCACATAAAACTTTTTTCCATCAAGGATCAGACTTTTTCAAAGATACAGATCCGTTTCTTAAAAATTTGAGTGGACAGGTAACATTCATTTAACAAATTATCAATATTTACAATCAAATTGTCATTGAATGTAGCTTATATTTTGTTTCATTTTCTGATTTTCAATTGTATTGCATTATATACTTGTTTTCAGTTAAGTGAAATGCGATCAAATGTTGCAACGGAAGCCGATAAAATGTTAGAAAATCGTCAGATTCTAATCCATCAAACTGCAGATTACGTAAACAGTAATTCTCCTGAAGCCACAGCGGGTGTTGCGATGCAGGGCTATCTTTTTAGGAGGGGTTCAAATAAGACCTTTAAAACGTGGAAACGAAGATGGTAAAATAAAACCAAAATCATAAGTTTTTTAACATTTCTGTAATGTATTAACCAGTTTGATGCTTTTGAAAGGTTTGAATTGCACGATAAAGGCCAATTAAACTACCGTAAACGTCACGAAGAAACGCCGACTATAGTTGAAGATGATTTAAGAATTTGCCTTGTTAGGCCAATGGCTGACTGTGATAGAAGATTTTGTTTTGAATTAATTTCGCCTAACAAGTACTAAAAATTATTAAATACTTTATTGCTAATGAGCATAAGCAAGGATTGTTGTAATTGCCTCTACATTACAATTCACTTTTGTGTTTAACAGAACTCATATTCTCCAAGCTGATTGTGAGGAAATATTTCAAGCGTGGGTCGCTGCCTTACAAGCAGCAATTAGTAGTGCCATACATAACTCGACATCTACTTCCAGGAAAGATGACAATCATGCATACTCTCCACCTTCAAAGACGGAAACAGCGACTCTACTCAAAGTATCGCCCGAAAAATCAAAGTAAGCATTGATGAACCAATAACAATAATTGTATTGTATTCTATGAAAAGGGACATTAATAATAGTACATCAATTTTTTATGCTTACCTCAGAGTATTGGAAAGCGTATTTAAAATTAAAGGGAACAACTTTTGCTGTGATTGTAAAGGTAAAAATATACTCTAATAGCTTTTAATTGGTATCTAAACAAAACCTAATTGATGGTGATAATATTGCAGCTCCTAAGCCGGAATGGGCGTCTGTAAATTTGGGAATCACCCTGTGTATAGGTAAATGTTATGTTTCAGTGTATCAATTCATCCTATGATCATTGACATTATTAATAATAATTTTTTGTGCTGTTTTGCAGAATGTTCTGGTATCCATCGAAGTTTAGGTGTACATTACAGCAAAGTAAAATCGCTTAACCTAGATACTTGGGAATCAGGTGTATTGAAAGTAATGATAGATTTAGGTAACGATTTAGTTAATAGGATATATTTAGCCAAAGTAAATGTAATGGACTCACTAGGAATTGAAAAGGCTACGCCAGATTGTTCAAGGTACGTTAAAAAAATTAAGTCATTTACTTTCATTTATTTTCTAATTGTTAGGAGCAGAAACATAATGTTGATAACCTCTTTTTAGGGAGACAAGAGAGACTTGGATTAGGGCAAAATATGTTGATCGGGCATTTGTTGCGCTACCAAAACTAAGTAATGACGTTAAGGATTCAAGTCGGAAACAACCCCAAGGGAAATGGACCGTGAGAAAGCCTCCAAGGAGACATCGTAGCCCATCTGGAAGTCACGTATCAAACGAAGAGTCTGGGGCCAATTCCCTAACTGTTGAGGAGGACAAAGTTAGAGGAATGGACGAAAACTCCGAAAGTGACTCGTTACAGTCGTTTCAGTCTAAAGACACCGGTAGTGCTCCTACAAGTGATGCCGAAAGCATTGCTAATCATGGATCCGAATTACCTCCTAGTCACACCGATGTAATCATAACCTCAGCAAATGAAGATGATTCAACCGAAGAAACAGATCCCGGTAAACCATGTTTACTTGTTGTATATATGAAGTTTACACTGGATCAATCCAGATATGATTTATGATTGTTTTATCTCTGTTTTGTTTTCAATAGAAGCATCAGATTTGATCGATGCGGATCAATTATTATACAAAGCCTCTCGAGTTGCCAATTTAGGAGTTATGTGCGAGGCCATAGCTCTTGGAGCAAATAAAAGTTGGAAAAATCCGAAGGATGGAGAGAGTACTCCACTTCATCAAGCCGTATTGGGTGGTTCAGTGAGTGCTTGTGAATTCCTGATATTGAACGGCTCTAGAATTAACGTGCAAGACTGTCACAAGCGTAGTCCTTTGTGGTTAGCGACACAGAAAGGGCACACAGGCCAAGTTTGTCTTCTGCTAAGAAACAGAGCAGATTACCATTTAGCAGATGTTGACGGAAAATCTCCTTTAGATGTGGCCATGGCGTCTGAACATGCTGATATGGTTACTCTACTTCGTCTGGCACAAATGGATGAAGAAATGGGAGAAAATAACCAAGCGGATGACACTTTCCAGGAAATTGTGCGCGATATCGCTCTCAGAGCAAAAGACGGAACAGAATCCCCCATTGGAAACATAACTATTGGAATGGATTTTGGTTTGACGCTAAGTCCAACAGCCACACTCACAGCATCATCTCTGTCTGCCGCAAATGATACATCAACAAAACCTGCATAAAGATTGTCACAAAGTTATAATATTAAGAGAACTTTGAACTTTAATCTTTAGTATTCATGAATGGTGTGGCCAGTTAAAAAAATGGATGTAGAAAGTATGAATCGTGTAAACTTTGCTAGCATTGAAACTCAAGTTAATGCTAAAGTCTGTAATCAGTTATGCATGCTCTGAATATTTCACTACATTATGCATGTGATACCTAATCAATCGTATAAGTTAGTTGTGAGCCGCACTAATCCCTTGCCTATGTTTAAATCCAGCTGTATTCCCAGTCCCACCATTATTTAGAATAAGGACTTTATGAAATTAATGACCGTACGCATCATGTTACATTTGTCTGGAGCCTGTCTGCGTCTGGTATCCAATTTCGACGTGCACATCTTTCTCACGCTAAGTGGATAGTTGGCACTAATTGTAAAGTAGCTGTTAGCGAATACACGTATTGTACAACATAATAAGTGCAGGGATTCTAAATAGTTTTGAATGTTTTAATTAAATGTACAGATACTAGTGTTAGTAAAAACTACCACTATGTATACCTAAAGATTTTGTATAGTATAGCTATAATTATTCGCAAACCTTAAAAGTATTCTATCGATAAAGTATATCATAAAAATATTATATGTTGAAACGTGAGGCACAATGTAAGATAGTGTAACTGGAGGAGACTGGAAAATATGCCATGAACGAAATTGGGTCCATCAGTATCATGTCAACTAATGAACTGTACCCGTTATTATTACCATATCGTTTGTAACGAAAATAATGAAAAATTGGAACAATAAGTCAACGCGATGGTTCATCATCTGTTAACTAAAGGAATAGTGCACACACAGAAACAGAAAAAATTTATTAATTAAAAATAATTACCTACCTACCTACTTACGTTTCTATACTACTACTATTTAGCATGCGATGTAAAGAAATGAAAATAACAATAATTATTACAAACATTAAAATCCGCTGTGTGTTTAAAATCACATTATGCGTCATTATCTACATGAAACGTGTCTCACGATGGAAATGTAAGTCATTTCAATCGCCCGTTATCACTACCAGCTAAATGCTTAGAATGGCGAAATTATGCTGCATATGCATAATTCCAAAGGATGTACTAAATCAAATATGGATGCAGACTTTAAACAATTAAGTATTATTTTTCATTTCCTCTCACTCAAGCAGCACTTTCTAATAAAGACAATTTCAGCTAAAGTATTCAACTAATGCTTTATAAATTATATTTTAGCAAATGTAGAATAATAGCTAGTACTAATCGGATTTCGTTCTGTATGTGTGTGATTTTTTTAAAGCTCGTTGAATTAAAGTAACGAGACTGTTAAAGCTGACTAGACGACTATCATTAAACTAGATTGGTAGGGTAGAATGGTACAATGCATGGTAATCATATTTCTATTCAGGATGACCATCCTGATTTCTCGCATTTAATTGCATAATCTATACATATAGATGATAGTATCGTATTACAAGATTAAAAGCTGAGTAATCGAACAAGTGCACACTACAAGTATACCTACCTAACTAAGCTGTATTAATATGTGCAATGAGCTGAACAAAAGAACATATTTTCTTACTATATATTTATAATTAATCATGCTGTACGAAGCAATCCTGTGTTGGCAGTTTATTTTACTATGCGTCTGTTGTTTGTGGTAAAGTAAGTGAACCCAACCAATCTTAGCATAACCATACGCAAAAGACATCCAAAGTCAAGGAGTCGTACTTTGTTCATCCTCGGTGTTATCTTTAGCCCATTAAACAATACCACAGCATTCATGATTCATAATCATAACTCGTTAGCAGTGTCATTACATGCATACTTATATTTTATGCTCCAACACAATTTTTAAGAAGTACAAATGTAGTATATTACACCATAGAGCCTACTTCAACAAGACACTGCTTGTTCGCTTTATTGACTTGGACGAAAAAGTGGTGTTCAAGGCTCAAGGTAACTATCTCACAAAGTTAAGGTTGAGATTACGTTCATGAAAGGAAATTGGTCAAGTCGGTACACGCAGCAAGAAACATGATTGACACTTTACTTGGTAGTTTATAAATATTTAGAGGCTTTTTTAGCTTTTTTCTATAAATTATACATTCTTAAGCGTATTACGTAAATACTGAACATGTGTGTATGTAGTGTATGTATTTATGTGTGTGTATGTGTGTGTGATTATGTTGTAGCGAGTAAAAAGCGATTCTACGTATTTTATGTAGGAATGGTTAAGGTTAAATACTTAAAAAATCGTAAACCCGTCTCTACAGATCAAAACCTTTTGTAGACCGGACAAACAAGTACGTGGTACATTCATAGAATTCATTCACTATAAAAATTAAGTGCTAGTATTGCAAGGAAAACCAATCCATAATATTTTACCAGATATAAAATTATTAGATTTGTCTGACTGATGCATTCAATCCACCTGTTTTCTTATGTTCTCTCATGAAGGCAAAATACTAAAGCTGCTACCATACCGCTGCTGCTGTGTAATAAATGCTGCAGAATGTATCTCATGCACGCAATACATAGAGATTTCATTTTATGCTCTCTCAGGAACAGATTTCGTTTTGTAGTAATGTAAGAGCTGATACAACTTAACATTCATTTAACACTGGCCATGTGTGCGTTTTTCTTGCATATGAAATAGTCATCATTCAGGCGTTATGCCCACTATACATATTTCAGGCCTAACCATACAAATGTGTATTCACACAATGCAATACGTACATCCATTTATACATATGCCTATACAATAGGAATGCTATTTAAATCCAACTAACTTTAGATTCAACTAAAACCTAATAAGCTTAGCCTGAGGTTTAGATTCTACAATCTCAGAATATGATGGTGTTAAAATACAGGTTAATATTAATATTAATACGTACGACATAGACAACTCAATGTTAACACGCAGGTACCTAATAGGAATGTAGAAAATAGGATTGGACTTGTTTGGTCTAGGATATCTATTTTTTCCTGACTTCTCCAGTTTGCATTTGCAGGAGGGGGATTATTACCAACTTCGATTGGTTCACCTCTTTCTTTGCATACAACCATTCAGCCGATGCAGCCTACCGTATTATTCCGAGTCCTATGTAATATCTACGCAGCATTACAATGCTAATTAAAACACAAGGAATAATTGGTTTTGCTACGTCTCGACTGTTAAAACAAGTCATTAAGTATGGGGGAGGCAGTGCTAGAGACCTGAACAATGCAATGACAAGACAAGAGCTTTTCTTCAGCCTTCCACGTTGTAATTCATGTATGCGCTTTAACTATTCATTTATCGTAACTACTAACAAAAGCATTATGCCGTGTACAAGTGCAAGGCTGCATGAAACGACAAACGAGCGCTATAAATATGCATAGAATAGCCGAACCCCATAGCCAACCCCGACTCAACTTCTACTTCGTCGTCTTCACTTTTCTTCTGTCATAAATCTCATATCACCTCAGTTGCTTAGACTCTGGCTGAAAATTCACTTCCGGACATTAGCTCTACAGCTCTACTGTCGTTCAAGCCAAAAGTGACTCTGATGACTCTGTAAGAACCTCTTGCACTACTTCACAGTGCCACTAAAAAGGTAAGCACATTAAACAACTTTCGTACTTACGCTTACTATATTTTGTGCATACTATTGTAAGTAACACGAGGCTTTAAAGGCACATTACGTGCGTCGTGGCATAATACCAATATGTACAGTATTGTAGGTAGTAGGTAGTAGCGGGTAGTAGGTAACAGTACTTATACCATGCAGTTTAGTAGTAAAAAGGTTTTAACTGCGATTGTCACACTCATTATATTTAGTAGTAATTCATCTTAATCTGCAGGTTAGGTGTGTAGAAATAATGAAGTGTGAATTAATTAATGCGACGCACGTGTGTGTGTTCGCATGGAATCTTTTGGCCATTCCTACACTCAAGTTAACCTTTGCCTTGTACATACACATAAATCAATTGTATCAGATCATTATTGAGTTTGCTTAAAAAAAGTGTTAATATTTGAGATGATGAGCTATGGAATATTTTTGTATTTGTTTGTACGAAGTAAATGTGTAAATGTATGGAAAGCTGATAAATCGATTCAGAACAGCCATTGGGTCTATGATAACTTATGCCGGCTTAAGCCATTTCACGAGCAAAAACTAGTAAACACTAGTTCCAAAGCACTTATCGCACAAATTAATCATTCATACTATGTAGTATAGGAATATATACGATTCATCATTTCGCCCTGTCAGCAATTGTCTATAAATTTTTGTTGCTCTAATGCGCAGTTAAATTTTGTGTAAAGTCCTCTTTGCTGTTTACATGCACATTTTTACTTGATATTATCTAACCTCAGTATTAGTGAACATCCACATTAGTATAAATGATACTTTGTTATATAACTTAATTATAATGTCAGTATAAGTATTAGCTATTATGGCGGGGCACTTACAGAGTTACAGATACTACTTTCCATGAAATACATAAAGGATGGTTTAGTAGTATCTATATTCACAGGAATACATAGCTTTACAAGAGTAGTTATTTGTAGAGATAAAAGCAATGTCATGTAAAGTGACATTTCGCATCGACTTTCATAATATCTTTATTTCTGGTCTGTGACCTTAAGTCATAAGTACTACTAATAAAATGTAATAAAAAGTTTAGAATTCTATCGTATCCTTACTTTTCGGTAGTACACTAATCTTGTTTACGAACGAAGCCAGAAATTCATGCTGTGGTTGCTTTATTAGGCTGCCCCGTTTATAAAAGGCACAAGTTAGTATGTTTATTTTAAGCTTTTGCGGATATGCATGTTTTATATTCACATCTAATTTATACTTAATAGACTTGTTTCTTGTAAGTACATTATACATTTCTTTTAATGTTAAAAAGTTTCTAACCCAATAAGATGTAGGGGTCTATATTAGGGCGTTTTGCAACGTTTCAAAGAGATTCCTTTTTAATAAGGATAACAATGGATTTAACGTTATCGTTCAGTACAAAATAATTATAATTTGAACAGCGATACTTCTGGAGCTCAATAACATTGTTCACCTGCCTGCATACGATAGAACTTTAAGCCAATGCTTACTTAAGAATTAACTTAAGAAGTCAAGCATTGCTTGACTTCTTTAGTTAATTATCTTGTCTTTGAGCAAAGCAAAAGTAAGTAAACACCCTCTATGCTTTAAGTATAACGAGTTGAGTTTGAGTCTACAAATGAGACAGTTCAAACACATTTAAGTAGGTCTATGATCTCAAGATTTCTGTCATTCTTAATGTTCCATATATATTTTCTATTTATAAGCATGGCAAATAGGTATGTTATAATATTTCTATGATGTTTTTTACTGCATACTTACAAATAACTGGTTGAAGACGGTGTTTCATGGAACACTTTGAGACATGCAAAATACTATACATACTCTCTTAATTTTATTAGCAAATGTTATTGCCAGAGCCTAATAAGCACTGGTACTGGAGCATATTTTATGTTAATAAAATTATGTGCTAACGTATTTAAGTGAAGCTATTGATATTAACTCTAAGTATAGGACGCTAAAAGTAGAAGTTGTGTAAAGCATCATAGGGAGATTTATGATTAAAGTTATAGTTATTGTCTATTGTTTTGTATAAAATTGTCATTGAGATATTTAAGCTAAGTAAGTCAATTTATCCTTGCAGTTGATAAACAATAATTGAGTCATCTTTTGTTAGTGTGAAAAGTACAAGTGCACTGAAAAGTCTAGAATAGCATTTGATAAGTTGAATGCAACATTAAATGAATGAATTGTTAATAATTGAGATGTAATATTTATTGTAAATAGCTGCATTGCATAGAAGATGACGCATTACTACTTCTGCAATTCTGGTTGTATTATACAATTCTGTTAAGTACATGTACACTTCCCGCACAAACAGATAAAGTTGTGATTTATTAAATTGATTAACAAAGTAGTGACCTTAAGAGCACTATGAATAGAATTCCACAAATTGAAAGATATGAAATAGATAATTGCGCAAAAGGTTTTACTAGTTACCTACTAATACAATGTAAATGGCAATACAATGTAAGTATAAGTAGTACAGATTAGTGACCATGGTTAGTAATCTCTTTTGTATGCAGTACTGCTCTACATTACAGTTCATCCCTTAGGTATTAGAATTACTACACCATAATGCAATTGGTTTCGCATTAGATTAGCAATAACTTTTTAGCACTTTTCCTTTTGAGTGCACTGTGCACTAGTATATAGTCATAAATATACATATACTCTCAACAACAGGCACTCACTTGTAAAATACAAATGTATAGGTAGACAATTGTTTCAATGAAGATGTGTAGTACAATAAGCACATTTGACATAGAATGAGTAATTTCTATTGATTGCATTCTAAAGGAGTAAAATTCAAGTGAATGAGTACAGTCACTGAATTATGATTAATCCCTGAAACATACTGAGTAAGTTCCACCACCACGATTACCATTACATGTGCGGTGTTGTTAAAACGATCGATAATCTCGAATTCGTCTGAAGTTAGTAGCTTTTACGCGGAAATCATTTCATGAGATTAGCCAGTTTCTAATTGAGTTCGACGTTTTTTAAAATCCAATCATTAGTCTGCGATTACTAATTACCACAACTAGAGATTTATTAGTGATTGAAGCATTCGCTAATACAGATACAGATAGATGAATGTATACAGATAGATGCAGTTACATTTATCACTGAAAATACACTACGTGTAAATAGGCATTTACTTTTCATGTTCTGTAATACCTGCTAGCAAAAAATATTTACATACCTCCATCACATCCTGTTGTTTATGAAAAGAGAGCTAAGACGTAAAGGATGTAAGGATACAAAAATAATCAATTCATGCCCATTCATAGTCATATTAATCCTACAGATATATTTTTAGCTTAAGGGAATACACATGATATTCTGTGAAGGGAATACCAATCTATAAGGTCGGGGTTATACAACCTGATAATTAATGATAATTTTGTGTATGAAATCATGAGCTTGAGATAATTTCAGTCATTGAGACAAGACTTGTGTTTTATAGGTCCCAACTATTTACAGGATTATCACACATCTCGTTGCGTTGCATTATTATTTTATTACAACGCAATACGATCTTATAATCGTATCGTACATTTGTATTTGTACCATTGTACCTATACACATAACTTGCGTCAATGTATTCACTCTGCTTGCATGTGATCTTATTTTACATTGGCTTAGGTTTGAATTTGCATTCAAGCGTGCTTTGATCAACATCGGTGGGATCACTATTAGTGATTTCAGTGATTTGTATTGATATTTGGTGGTCTGTATGAGTATGAGGTGAGACAACATGAGATTGGTGGTTTGCATGCAAGTAAACGGCAGGGAGAGACGGCACTGACGGCAGCCGGCAGGAGCCGTGGAATGGAAGCTGGAAGGATTCATGAGTATTAAATGTGACACTGGCAGTGGCCATGGAGAAGCTTAGGAGCATTGTATCATGCGTAACATATGCTATATATAAAGTGAACTGTAGTTCATGATTAGAATTCGTACTACTGCGGAACGAAGTGGTGTTGTAGTGCTGGGGTCTGTAGAGAGGTGACGATAAGACGGTAAAGACCATGAGTCAGACTTAGATAATAAAACCGAAAATCCGGTAGTTTGAGAGCGACACATGCGGAATCCTGCAGTTTGTTCCTCGTCGAGACAGTTCATTCAGTTGCAGTCGTTGCCTTGCTTTAGCCTGGCGCTCTTCGGGCCTGCTCATCGTCTCAAAGTCACTCTGCGTGCTGGAGAACTGGAAAAGTGGAGAAAGTAACCGCGAGGGAACTTAAAATTTTCTCCTGACCAGAAACTACAGGACAAGCTCCTTCTATTTTAATTTTTTGAATCATGATTTTCCGTTTTTGACAATCATGAAAGTAGGACTTTTACAAAGGAAGCACGCTGCTCTCAATCGGTGATTCACACAGCTTGAAAAGCGGGCAGGTAATCGTCATTTACTTCCGCATTCTTTGTTTTATTCGAGCTACTTTCTTTGGATATAAAATTCTGTTAATGGAGCTCTCAAGGCTACTCGCTTTTGCGTCTATTCCCATAAAATAATATTTCTCGGAAATCGGCTCAACAACAAAAGTTTTTAATTGTCTTTTTGGGCATTAAACATAGAGTTGTACTCAATGCAACACGTGTGTTCTAATTTGCTGCATATTTAACAATAAGCGAACGCCAACCTAAACACTAAAGGAAGTTATATTAAATGCATTGTACGTAATGAATATTTTATGTAGGTGTCATTGTATTGTGAACTTTACAATCATTCTGCACTTGGAATTAGAATTACTTATTTTGCTCACTTGTATTCACGTGTACAGATAGTGAGTATTGTATTGTAATGCAATGCATTAATACAAAGACCAGAGTTTTTATTTATGTACTTAGGTATACGTAGGCAGAGCTAAGCTAAACGGGCAGGCAAGTACTATACAATACAATGCAATAATGTAGTGGTTTTGTTCAAGTTATTAAACTCGCTTGATTATAAAGACATCACTCAATAACGTGTTTCTGTATAAATTGTCTTTCAGATCTCAACTCATCCTGTTTTTCTTGTCCTCAACTTGATAAGAACGACTCACACCTCGCAATTGTACTTGTACTTACACACTTGTACCTAACTATTCTGATTGGACTGGACTAGAGACAAATTGGAACCTTTATTATTATTATCGCTTATCTCATCTCATCTTCATTCTTCATTTTTATTCAGTTCTTTTGAGGTAAGCGAAACAAAACCATACTGTGAATACTGCATACTTTAACTTAGCTGACTGAAAATTATTTGCTAATTTTCTGACGTAGTAAGTACACACACGGACAGAATGAATGACCTGTATAGGCCAAAGAAGGTTTACCGTGTCGTTTTGACCGGCGGACCTTGTGGAGGTATTTCTGAATAAACTCCTTCCATTACTATTTCCCTAAGTCTATTTCAACTAATTACCAAAACCTTATTTTCGTGATTATCTAGGTAAAACCACCGGTCAGGCTCGATTATGCACCTTTTTCGAGAATTTGGGATGGAAAGTTTTTCGAGTTCCAGAAACTGCAACAGTTTTACTAGGTGGAGGAATAAAATTTTCGGAACTCAGCGCAGAACAAGGCACAAGGTTTCAAGAGGTATGTCAATAGACAAACGTGCTACACAATATACAGATTACCAAATATTAAATTGTTTGATATAAGTTGAATTAAAGACAAAGTAATTCATTTATGTAATATTGTACATATAATTTCTTTGAAATGTTTTAGGAACTTTTGAGAACGATGATGCAGATTGAAAATGTTTTTTTCAAACTTGCTGAGAGCATGGACCGAGATGTTTTAGTTATTTGCGACAGGGGTGCTATGGATGCGTCTGCTTTTGTCACACGAGATCAATGGGAAGAAATTTTAGGCAGAAACAAACTGAATGAAATTGACATCCGTGATACAAGGTACAATCAAATTATTCACATGGTTTCAGCAGCTAACGGTGCAGAACCTTTCTACACCATTGAAGATCATGCAGTTCGTAGCGAAGGCTTGGAAGCTGCAAGACAACTTGATCACCGCGCGGCACAAGCTTGGGTGGGGTAAGTGACACAAAATCTGCATTGTTAATGTTATTAATGTAATATGTATGTATTTTTCGTTATGTGTAGTTATTGTAATGCATATGATTTGTACTCTTTTACAGACACCCTTACTTTGATATGGTTGACAATTCTACGGACTTTGAAACGAAACTGTGTCGCATGATTCAATGTGTATGCCAGAAATTGGGCATTGACGCTAGTGATCGTTTGCAAACCAACTCTAGGAAGGTTAAATTCTTGGTTAAAGGACCCTTACCTACAGATGATAACTTTCCAGACGGATTTCAGGACTTCACAGTCGTACATGAGTATCTTAGAACAAGCGCACCCAGAATGCAGGTAAGATTCGACTTGCCCATAAATGCTTTATGTTTTAAAACTTTGAAGTTTTATTTAACCTCATATTATTTCAGACGAACAAAACGTCTCTGTTTCAGGCGCGATTACGAAAGAGGGGACAAAGAGGTCATTGGTCGTATACGTATACTGTAAGGCGTCCGGAGATGCAAGGGCAGGTGGTGGAAGTTAAAACCACGTTGACTCAACGTGACTACACAAACATGTTGGCACAACGAGATCACAACCACGTCACTGTCTACAAGACACGTCGTTGCTTCCTATTAAACGAGCAGTATTTTCAACTGGATGTCTATGACGATCCATGGTACTTACTTGATTGTTTTTCAAACACATTTTATTGTTTGAATAAGTATAAATGAAACAAAACCAAAATCTTATTATTTTCTACAGCCACCCAAGGTGTAAAGGGTTAGTCTTGCTGGAGACGTACAGTACCTTAAATGGTACTGAGCTGGAACAGCGTCTCCCGAACTTCCTTCCGATCATCAAGGAAGTCACTGGCGATCCAAGGTATTCAATGTTCAACCTGTCACTGAAAGAGAGATGGGAGAACAACAAAAACTTTTGTCAGACTTTGGCTGGTCTTGACTTGAGCATTCAAACAGATGTTAATGGGAAAGTCAGTACGAATGAATCTGAGCTAGCTTGCGACCAGGAGTTGATGACAATGACACTGACAAATGGAGTCAATGGGCATTCCAACAACTACTCCAAGAAATTCATCAATGGGTACTCGAATGGTGTAAAAAAGTAAATCGAAAGACTGTAGGGTCACATTCACATCTCTACTTTAGTTCTGGTAACAAAATTGCCAATAAATGTAAAATAATGAGTAAAATGACGATACTTCCTTGCTGCGACCTCTCTTACAAACAAAATGCTGAACTAGAAGCAATAAGAAAAAAATTGAACTGGGTGGAAAATATCTTCTTGGAAGCAAGTGATTTCAAGTAAAGTTGTCACCATATTCTTATCGGTTAGTTCAACATCGCCTATATATGTACCCTCTACTGTAAATCCATGGCCAATACTTTATGGAAACAATCTGTATAATATCTGCCAACCATTTACTCCCTACTGACTCCTCTGGCTCTGTTACTTGTATAGGAATGTAAACTTTTTTTATATCTTACTTACAGAGCTGCATATTATGCTACTCTATAAATTTGGAATCCAATTGCTATATATGTAACGTACATTGAGAGAATGAATCCGAAGAATTTATTCTCCTTCAGAAATCATTTATTTTGTATATCTGTCTGGATATGGACAAGGCTCGTTAAGAGCAAACTTCTTTACTGTATGAACCTATAACACTAATCCTAAATACTAACAATAATGCAAATTTGTACCCTGAAACACTCTTGTAGTTATATGCAGTGAATCTCACATTTGCATAATACGATTCGTTATTTTATTTGGTTTATATACATACACAGTACAC
>JAQFYB010002258.1:0-25818 GCA_034694085.1 Pogonognathellus longicornis | reverse complement strand
GTAGTGATGGGTCCTATTCATTCTTGTAATGCGTTTTGTTGGCCGGTATTGTGAATAAAATAATAATAATAATAATTATATACAGAGATGTGTTATAATATTATATCCATTTTATCACATGAAATATAGATATGTTGATGTTGATATGTACATGTATACATGCACCTTTACTTATATAAAGTATAACTTTTACGGACTATAAGATACACCATAGCCATCAGCAGCATTTTATATCGATTGTACTCTAGTACCTGCATGGGTATAGTGTGTACTATCACATAGTAGTACAGTATGTATATGTATCTAGGCATAATAAATACGAAACAGTGTTATTGTGATTGAGACTGCAACTAAACAGTTCAGTAACATTATTATTCACTGTATTGAAATTCAGAATTACAATGGCAGTTTCGCGAGATCAATGGGATTGGGATTGGTGGAACTGATATATTATTACAATAATAATAATAACCAACATTAGTTATAATTTTAACTCGACATGTCACGCTAATTCACAACAACTACAAACTCATGTGTCGACGATTTGGCTTTTGGATTTGTCCGTATTTAATTTTTGAAAATACGCTACTAGAAAAGTTACCAGCTATTCGTACACGAAAAGCATTAAAATTTCACATCCTGTTTTCTGAAGATGACTTTCAGAAAGACAAGTAAATTAAAACACAATGTTTTCAAGTGCAGACTTAATTGTTTATTTTAACTTCCTGAAGACACAAGTATGTAACAAAAAAATCATTACTATCCCGTACTAATAATTAAGGAGGTAATATTTTTGTATTTGCATTTTTTTAATTTACAGACCCGCTGCATTGGATTGGATGTTAGAGGGATGTATCATAAATAAAATTATCCAAATGAATAAACGTGGTAAGTTACACGCTCAAAGAATATACCTAAAAAGTTTACACTGGGCGAAACAATAATTTTTCTGAAATGAATATGGAATTTAGATTAGTCTTGTATTAGAAGACAACAACAAACATAAATCCATTGAAATTCTTTAATGTTTCAAAAATGAACGTGGAGAGAATTTGTCTGGACTTTAACCCAAGGTATATACGTTCAAACTTTTTACAAAACCAAAAAGATCTTGCAAAATTGCTAATTATGTGTTATTTTTTTCCAGCAAGTTTTTGGTCCACTCATGCTTGTTCACATTTACAGTACTAATAGCGTTACGTCTTGATGAGACAATCACATGGAGCTACTGGACCGTGTTCGCTCCGTTGTGGTTTTGGAAAATTATGGTAGTTTTGGGTGCCTCTATAGGAAGCTATGTTTGGTGGAGACATCCTCATTACAGGTATCGTGTTATTCTTCATCTCTGTAAAGAATGTATTTCTTAGAATATTTGCAGTCTTTTAAACAATTTAATATATTTTTTTCAGAATGGAAGGAGAAGCTTATATACAGTATAAGGCTATGATGATCACATTAGCTCTTCATTTGCTTCTACTGATGTTTGAGCTCTTGGTCTGTGATAATTTAGAATCCGGTCGTCACATCTGGATTTTAGTATTCATCCCGCTCATTTTCATCTCCATAATTTCCATTGCCATTTGTATTTGGGCCGTTAAGAATGACAGATCCTTCGATGTAAGTCTGAAATATTTTTTATTATAATATGCCGTTTTCGTCTTTTGGTATATATAATGAATAGAGCTCTCAAAGATTATATTGTTAAAATTTTCAGTAGTGTGTTCACTTTCTTTACTTAAATATTTATTGATAGTTCGGCGCACATTTGATTTTAAAGTTAGGTATTATAAATAAAGACATTCAATAAATATTTTGAGATATATTGTCTAATTTGTTTGCAACTTGCAAGTTGTTAATGTAAAGTTGCGTCTAAAGATTGTAGATTATTAAAGATTGTGCTAATTTCAATCGTAGGGTTTATAACGAATTAAAAAAACTTAAAAAACTTATATACATAGATAATAACTTTGTATTGTACGGTAAACCTGGACTTGTATTAGACAATATTTTTTGGAAACTAACAAATAACCAACATTTTTATCCTTTTCAAATTATTTTTCTTGACTTCGGGTTATTAATATATCGATGCATTTTTAAAAGGCTGAATTCAGACATTTGCTCTGCAGAATACAGTAAATAACAAATACATAATGTGGTTCTATTTAATAGCTTTAAAAAAGTGTTATGAGTTTGAAGATGTGAAACAACATGTTTTACAAATAACATGAGAGATACTATATATTAGATAGATATTATATAATATAGTTGCTGATTAATTTTACTATACTAGACACTATTTCATTTGACAACAAAATACTAAAAAGAAACATTAAATATTTATTAAAAGTTTATTTTGCCGTTCTTTTCAGCTGGAACTGTTTTGTTCGGTGAATATCCTCCAGTTTATATTTTTGGCTTTGAAACTCGACAAGTTTATCACTTGGGAATGGGAAGTCGTGTTTGTCCCACTTTGGATTTTACTTTGTGTGTCTTTGGTCGGCGTATTATATAGCATTATTTTTGCTGGTATTTTGTTACGAGCTCCTGAAATCAATGCCGAACAGCGACGCAATTCAACCAGTTCCGCAATCAGTTATACTTTCCTCGTTATACCAATCTTAATATTTCAGGTTGAGTAATTTTTTTAATTAGTTGAAATACTACAGTATGGATTTAGCTTGTCGAAATTTAATTAAATTCATCATTTAATCATGATATATGGATGCTACAAGATGTTTTTAAGGTGGTATAATAATTTATTTTTGATGTAATTTAGGTGCTACTAACCAACAAACTCGACGAAGATATTAATCTGAATTACATAGGAGTTGTGTCACCGTTATTTTTAACTTACACACAGCTAATACTCATGTCGTTTAGCAATAAAAGAAGCAACAAATGTAAGGTTATAAACATTGTACTTTGATTAAATTATCAAGTAATAATTTTAACTAATTAGTATTTCTTTTTCAGGGTGGTTTGGAATTAGAAAAAACTTTTGTCACTTTCTTTTCGATATTTGCCCATGCTTTCAGGAATACTGTAATATTTCATACAGTGTACACGACGATGATATGCCAGTGCGAACGAATAACGAATTAGAAAGCTCAGATGAACAGCCTTCTAGTAGAAGACGAACATCTACAGTAACGTCGAAAATCAATTCCAAACCGATTGTGCCCATTGTTTCTATCGAAATGCCAGATTAATTGTTAAGGTAGGTATTATTGCAATTCAAAACGGAGGTAGAATTTAATTAGGCATACTACAAAATGACAACCGGCGTCGCCTGTATACTATTGACTATTAATGACCGACAGAAGCCCTTTAAAATCGTAACTGGGTAATTAACCCTATCATCGTGCGTATTGCGTGAATCAGATCGCTTATTGACATAGTATATCGTAGTATCAGTATCGACTATCACAACATGTCACTAAAATTAGTGTCAATATATAAATAATTATTAATTTAGTATTAGATGTTAAAAAATTGTAGATATGTGTAGTGAATATTATTGTAGTGAAATTTTGTTGGTTCACAATTGACATTTTAAACGAACTCAATAGATGTATTTTTCTCTTTCAGTAATGAAAGCCTAAATTTTTTCTATGTCAGTGTGAATGCACAAAGCAATATAATAATATTGGTAAATATCACATAATATTATTATGAATGATGAAAGAAAAATATTGCCTTTTAGACAACATGAAGGCTAAGACGGCAAACTGAGATAAGATGACTTGTACATATATATAATATATTATATACTTCAAATGACAATTAAAATTTTCCTTTATTTATGATAATTACAGACTATTTTAAATCGAGTTTAATTGGAAAATGTTTGTACTTCGCTGTTTAATATCATTAATTAGTAGCTTTTGTATTTTGGTGAATTTTTTGCTTTAAGTAAATTAAGAATTTTGTATTATTGTGTAAATAACTGTGAATGTTATAAATGAAAGGAGATCGTTCTATATATGTCAGTTCATCGGTCTGTTTTAAGGCTGCATGCTATTCAGCTATTATTTGGGTTTGGGAGTACAATCCATTAAGTGGATTACAAACGAATGGAACAATTTGATTTCGCCTTTAATCAATTCAATCTGAATCTCATTTTCTTAATGCGGCAGATATTCGAGTTTTCATAAAACTCGTATAGCGGTTGAATTTTTTGCAGAAATAATTATTAATATTGAAAAAGTTATTATTCGAAAATGTTTTAAGAGCATAGTTTACTACTAATGGAGAAGAAACTGAAAATTAGGGGTACAAAATATGTGGGTTCGAATTATGATTGATAACCCCAGTGGAATAATCATGTAAATCTATTATCTGTTAAATGACAAGTCTATATGTACAAATGACTTGTTGTCATTAGTCGGTGTTACATTATTACAGTTACTACTAAAGCTCTACACGGTAGATAATATTACAAAATTACAACATTATATAAACAAACCAACAATAAAATACAGTCCACTATAAATATTTTCGTGCCTACAGATTTGTATAAAACGAGTCTTACAAGAAAGATTGCAGAAATAAATTTTTAAAGGATAGCATTTCAAAGTACTATTTTAAATTATAGTAATATTGTGTGTAAGTAAACACACACATCGACTTATTTTTTCTTTGCCGTCTGTCAAATAATAACAATAACAATATTAATAATAATAACGATCAAATCTCAAAGACGTACATTTATTGTGCTTTAATAAATAATAAATAGTTTCTAAGTCTACAGTATTTAGACTTTCGAAATAGGTATGAAGGATGAATATAAATGGCTACTTAAAAATATTACAAATAATAACTGCCTCAGATGGAGGTGAGAACAATACATAGTTGTAAAATATGATTGCAATTATAAAAATTATCGTCATTGACAATGTCTTCGTTGTGGCATGCAACTGATATCGAAATTCGTGATGCAATAATATACCTACACGTTTCAAAGCATAAGCGAAAATAGAAAAATGCAAATATAGTGCTAGATTTGTAAATTAAAATGTAGTATTAGTGGTTTGTTGACTGATTTTGTTCTAGTTAATTTATTTACTCTTGTACCGCACAAAAAGAAATCATTGTTAAGTTTCATTGTACGCATATAGTATTTATAGATTCTGTAATAAAACACACGAATTATGCAGTAGTGTGATTGAAACGTAAAGGTGCCTATAATGAATGACTATAATGTAGAAGGGTTTACCAATTTTTTATTCTTCATTTTTTATTTTAACGGGAATCGATATTTTGTAGTGTGGCATCCATTTTTACCCTTGTTGAAAACAATAAAACATTTACATGACACACTGACAAGTCGATTCTCAATCTCAAATTTTGATAGTCTCCTCAGCGATTTTGTATCATCTTGTTTATGTTAGTTTTGGAAAACATATTATGTATCAATTGGAAATTAGTAATAATTAGCAAAATTGTTCTTTAAAAAAGTTACTCTCTCTCTAAAGTCATCGTAGCCATGAATTTTAATCATAATCAGTAATCATTGCATTAAATAACAGCAATAAAATGTACAGTGGAGACTGGAAAATTATGTCAAACAAGTGTGAATAAATAATGATTCATTAAAGAAGCTCGTTTGAAGCTTGTGTACAATTATACAAATATAATTACACTGTGCATATATAAATATTAAAATTAAAAGGTTTTGCTACGGCTTTCAAAACCAAAATGTTATATGTTTTTTGTTTATTATTAACGATACTGTAAGAGTGAACTAGGTTTATATATCAATGTTTGCCATTTTGTGGCAATTAAATTTCTGTATGGACTTGCGAAAGTTCATCTTGTAATCTCTTATAATTATTAAAACGGTTATCAATTGCCTATGACTACGTGCATATTTGTCTATTGTCATTCCTACATTTTAATAGAGCATAATCTGGAGTTATTATTTTTTACCTTTATGTAATACAATATTCTCAATATTTTCGCATGAAAGTCAAGCTACCTAATGCACGTTAGTAGTTGACCCTTTGCCCACCCCCTGAATACGTCTATACCTTATTTGGTACCCGACTATTTCCCCGGATATGAATAGTCTTAACATTTTTTACGATTGGTATATAACACATATTCAAAATTAAAGGTGTCTAGACATTTACAAATACTACCTACCTTGCAGCAAAATTTGAAAGAATTCGGTGGATTACTCTTAGTTTAGCGAAGACTCAAACTCTACTCGTAGAACTAAAAATTGGTAATGTAAACTGTAAAGCACTGAGCGCATAATAACAAAGAAGCGTGAATAGATTTATAGATCCTCTTTACTTTTAACCAATCGGCAATCAGCGGGAAATATTCATTGTACTGAAGATTTTGGTTCAATTGCAGAACCTCGCTCACTCATTTTACATCCAACTTCTAGCCTATACACTATACTATACAATACACCAACATAAATTGGAGTTCTTTTCTCGTTAAACTATCATTTTGCATTTTACAGCGTACTCAATTGTGTACTTTTGATTGCCATACATCTATTTGAATTCTTATAGTTCACATTAGTTTACCTGGATTCCTGGATAGTTGTAAACGATATTTTACAAAACGCAATAACAACATTTTTTGGGTTGCAAGATTGATTTTGGACTAAGAAAAAACTTGTATCACATAACGGGGTTACCAAATCCCCAGAAACCAGAGTAAACGCGGTTAACGAATCCCCAGAGTAAATGGGGTTACTAAATCCCCAGAGTAAACGGGGTTACCGAATCCCCAGACACCAGAGTATAATATAAGGTTACCGAACGGGTTGATGTGAGACAAGTTTTAAGGAGGCTTTTGGTCATTGGTGATGTGATGCAAGTTTTTTTAATGTCTAAGTCCAAAATCAATGTTGCAACCCAAAAAATGTTCTAAGTCTCATTTTGTTAAAATATTTTAAGTTCATTAAAATGTTGCAAAGAAAAGTTTCTATATCCCATCGTGAAAAATATTCAAAGTCCAAAATAAATGTTGCAACTCTAAAAATATTCTAAATCTAATGTTGCAACTTAAAAATAGTTTACTCCAACCAAGGCTTAAGTTTTTCTTTTTCACAGTACAGTAAAAATATATAGCAACTTTTAAGTTGCAAATCTATTTCTCAAAATGAAAATGAAGGTATTGGAAACCCGACAGGTCTCGCAAGAGATTTTGGTGCTGGCTTGGTCGCCAAAAATGGATCTGATTGGTTTAGGAAATGAGAAAGGTTCCATTTTACTTCCTTTTTCCAGATTAAAATAATAAATGTTGTAAACTGCATTAATATGTAATATCTTATTTTTGATTGGATAGGGGAAGTTATGCTGCATCGCCTATCCTGGCAAAAAGTATGGCAAATTAGCCTTATGGAAAATTTGAAACCAGTTGTACCAGAAATAATAGCTTGGCATCCGGAAGGAATTTTCATTGCTGTAGCTGCGGGTAAAGTAGATGAACATTATTATAGACCTAACAATATATAGAACGTTAGATTATTTAAAATAAGATGCTTATTTGTTTCTTGTACTAATTACTCATTGAAGTGGATATACTTTCTTAGGACTTATAGCGTTCATAATAGATGTGGAATGTGGGAAGATTTTACATATCCATCAACTAAGCGATAGAATTACAGCAATGAACTGGTGTCCATCATCATACGAGTTAAGAATGACTGAGGTAAAGAAACAAAATAAGCTTTCAGTTTTTTTCTGTGTGGTAGTTTTTACTACTACTTTATGATTCGCGACTCCACTAGCCTTAGATTTAGGATATTTTATTAATGTTATCTTTAAATTACAACATTTCATTGTTTAATGCAGGTTTTAGCCGCCCAAGCTCGACAGCAGTCAGATTTTTTACGTAACGACCTGAAGGTACAACGCTTGGAAGGTTGTTTAAGCGTACTACTGCTTGGAACCAAGTCTGGAAGAGTCTGTGCTTACACCGGAGGATTTTTAAGTGTGCTTTGTTTTGACGCTTCGACTTACGGTGAAGTCGGAATTGAACAACTGCAGTCAAGTTCAGACCTACGCACTTTTCAATTTCTAGTTAACGAAAAGTCTGGTTCTGAAATTAATGTTTGTGTCAATCAGTTTCAAAATGACCTTATTCCAAGGTTGTCTTCAGTTTTGGGGCCTTTAGGATTCAAGTTCTACTTTTTTCTTAAAAACTGGTCACTTATCCAGAGTGAGCTGCTCAGTTTGAATGATCAATGGGGCCGTCTCGTAGATATATATCGATTCTACATGACTTATGGACATTGTACATCCATTAGTGAACCTGATGAAGTAAGGGTGGATTTCATGGAACTTCTACTGACTGGTATGAGTGCAGTTGAAATGGAAATATTTCTTGGCAATACTGGAAGAGAAAAGGAGGCCAAAAAGAATACAAGTTTGATTAACGCTGCTAGTACAACCATTTCGGATCTTCTACGTAGCATAAAATGTGCAATTATATTTATGTTCACCGAACTAATTGAGATTGACGGATTTATGGGAAGAATTACTGGACACTCAGAAGCAAACAGATTACTTTCAGAGACTAAGAAAGCATTAGCATATTTGTATATGGCAGCGTTGCATATACAGAGTCTCGTAAGAACTTACGTGGATGTGTCCTTACATTTTATGCATTTAGTCATGAATGCAATCCACATTTTAAATATACAAGAAGTTCCGGATTTCATTGAAGAAGATGCTGAAACACAACGGGTACTCGAATTTCTGCAAATCAAAGTGGAGAAAGATGTATTTGAATTTTTGTTGGCTAATGTGACTTTAGGTTGCTCAGAAGATCCATCCACTGACACTCCAGTTGAGACTGAACCATCGGATTTTGATGATGAAATATATGAAATGTTTGCTACAGGCGAAGACTTTATTCGATATACTGCTGAAATCTTCAATAAGTTTGATTTAAATGCATCCAGAAAATATTGCATCGACTATTCTTCCGAGAAAGTTTCAGCATTTATTAGAAACATTGCCCCTACACTAAATAAAGTAATAATGGATCTTCTTCAAATACCAGTGTTATATTCCATTCCATTCACCAATGTAGCAGTGCCACTAATCAACATCGACCTGGATGCTTTCCAACACGCCAATCTCCCTTTAATGGCTAAACGTCCTCCTTCAATGCACTTGGACACCGAAACAAATAAAACCCATATACATGTGCAGCTCAGTGACACAGAAATTATATTCTTTGAACTACAGTTGATTGGAGAGTGTATGATGAAGTCTGTCTGTGTTACTTTTTCTCGTCAAGTACATGAATGTAAATACTACTCTGATAGTTTTGTTACCATCGTATCGTATGATCCGGAAGACAAAAGGAATGAGGGAGACAGTGGCAGAACAATCATATGCCAGATACCTTTACAAGAATCAATAATGAAACAACAAGATTCCTACGACATTCCTCAGCGACGCGACAACACATTTGACCAATGCGATCATCTAGAGGTAAAATGTGACATTCACATTATAATTCCTACAGACATGTACAAACCAGGACCTACTCCTTCCCCATTCATCGACCACATCCTCCCCATAGAATCCTATGCTCCTTCCTTATTATCAGTAAGCGGAACTCGCAATGTTGGTGCTCTACTGGACGACACTCGGCATTCAATTCTACTCATGGAGATGGAACCTGACGCTTCAGAAAGTTCATACGATGATGATGGTCTAGATACGACGGAAGGCAGCACTTGTACGTAGATTTTTGCTTTTTTTTGCTGTTTTTTCCAGGGTTTGGCATAGTCAGAAATGCCATGGTAGTAAGTAATGCTGGCAAATACCGGCGTGGTAAACAATAATAAATAATTTTCATGCCACTGCACCATAGGTGCGACCATCCCAACCATTTTTTCCAGCCAGCCACAACCCAATTCATCCCCCACCGGACTCGTTTTCACTAAGCGTGGTTGGGAAAATATTTCTGCCTCGGCTGGTTGGGTTGGCTTGGTTTGGAACAGAGTTTGGGTTGGGCTGGCTGGATGGGTTACCAGTTTATATTATAGTATTCAACAATTTATAGTATTACTGCAATTGTGGATTTTGATTTTTTGATTTTTTATATTGTTGATAAAATTATAATTATGACGCTCTAATACTTTTTCAAAATGTTATCCCAATTTCATATTTTATATTATACAGTTTTGGATTTAGACTTCATTTTGCTAACATAAAATTAAAGAATTAAAATTAATATCAGATTTTTTTTAATCTACTGGGGAAGATATTCAAGGCTGGATGGGTTTGCTGGGCTGACTGGGTTGGCTGGGTTGTATTATGAAGGTTTGGGTGGCTGGGCTGGGTGGGATGTTGATGTTACAGTTTTCCAAGCTTTTTTTGTTGGGTTGGATGAGCATCTATAAGTCGCACCTATGCACTGCATATTAGCATTTTCTATTTATACAAAAGATTAAACAAGAATTTTAGTGTTTTCACTTATGCTTTTTAAAACTACAAGAGGTAACAAAATCACGGCGCTTTGAAATTTTTGTGACATAATCGACAAGCCAAGCGATTGTCTACATTGTGTCATTTCAACCAAATCCGTTGAAAGCTGTTAAACCCCAAATTCGTCCCGTTTTTAAGTCCCATTTCAACCTTATTATTTCAAGTCGCGATAAAACCGGCAAATGTGAATATTTAAATATCATTAAAATGTCAGATCAATGTAAGATTGAATCACCTTTCCAATGGTATATAACACGTTTGTGTCCCATAATATGTGGGATTGGTTGTAGAGGAGGGAGGGGGTAGTTTTATTTGAAATGACCCTGTAAACAATAGCATTATAATTACGTCACAAAAATTTCAAAACGCTGGAGTTTTGCTATCGTTTACAATTTACAATTTAAAAAACTTCTTGCTTTAGCTTTTATGCATAACATCCATAAACATAATAAGCTTACGAATTAACAAAATTGTCGTACGCTACTTATGAGGAAAATGCCAGAATTTACCACAACTTACCGCCTGGCATGGTATTTTCTACTTTTGCTTGTATTTGCCCAACCCTGGTTTTTGCTTACTAGTTTACTTAACAAATTTACCTGCTTTATGCTTTTTTGGAATATTTAAAGGAAATATGAGGAAATTATTTGATAACCCGAGACACTGGTCGCCGAAGTGTAAAATATCATACTTAACACGGTATCAACTTTCCCGATTCGGGGATATGACCGAATTCAAATTTCATACGGTAGTGAATGGAGGGGCCATTAATTATTCTAATATTAGTGAGCCATAACCATAGGGCAAGATAGTTTTTGAAAAGTAACATAGACGTAATGTCAGGAGAGAATAGTTTTTTGAAGAGTGAAATAGATATAGGATCAGGAACGATTAAAATGTTTGAAAATAGAAATAGATGCAGTGTTGGTGAATCCAGGATTTGCTAGGGGGTGGGTTGTTTACATCAGCAATCGGATCAAATGATTTCTAGCTTTTTCTTGCAAAGGCGTATACATGCAGCCATCGATTTCATGGGTATAAAATACAAATATGCTATAAGTGCAAATAAGTCTAAATTCGATCATAGCGATAAAATTTGGGGCCAAATCAAAACAAAATGCATCAGCGCGTAGCGTGTAATTTTTAATATTTTGCATTTTTATGAGATAATAACCTCTTTTTGGATTTGTGGCCTTGTTGTTTAGTAAAAATTCAGATTTAACAGAGGGGTTTGGACTCGTAAAATCCGTTTTACTAGATCCGTCAATGAATACCGAAAGTGCGCTAAGCTTATTTTGATATCGGAAAAATTGGGAAAAATCTCATTGGGAGTTTTCACTACTTTGGAAAACAATTTCATCAGAACTTCCACTTCGGGGGACAATTTCTTGGGCATCTTAATACATAAAAACTTAAAAATTAATACGTAATGGTCAAAACGTCTGCACTATCAGCTGAAAAAGCAATATTCATTCTACCATTGCCAGTTGGCGAGAAATTTTATTTTTGCAATGTCAAAATAAGCTTAGTCCGTGCCTGGTAGATGTAGAGTATAGCGTCAGAAGTAAAGTTTTTGAAAATTGAAATAGAGGCGGGTAAGCTGCGAGAAAGTAAAAATTTGAGAAATTGATGGAAGATCAGGAGGGGGTGAAAATTGAGAAAAATTAGAAATAAAGGGCCCGGAAAGAGTGAAATATGGGAAGGTTTAACCAATATTGTCCTTCCGTCTTGAGTTATGTCGCTCACATACAGATGATACACCGACAAACAAATTTTTTGATGTTAATAATATGTTTCATTCTGCTACATAATAAACTGTTAGAAAATAGATTAAGAAAGTAGAGTCAGTAGGACAGACGGACAATTACTTCTGATAAAATAGCTTTTCTACTTAATTTTTCAAAGCTGTCCGATGACGCCATTTTGAATTAGAACTTTGTTGAACATCCTTTCCCTGTCGGAAATTGAAAAAATCGACATTTTATAGATGTCTAGTGCTAGATAAAGCCAGCCTAAATTATAGCTTAAAGGCACTCCTTGTATCGTAGGGGCGCTAATTCACTATTCTGGCTGAGATAACGATGTTATGATTTTGATTATCCTTACGCTTAAGGGAGATCGCACATTTTTAACTTAACCTTGAAACGAATTTGAAGGCAGAGCGGAGTGGAAGGTCGGTTTACAAGTGTTGGAAAGTCTATCACTTCAATAATTATATAAGAGTGTACTTTTACGAGAGAATACACGGACAGTTATGAACATCTTTAATCTTTACGTTTTTATTTCCATCCTTGAAAATCCACCTTTTTCTCTCTATGTATTTAGATTTTAGATAGGGAAATCGAATTCGAGAAGAGATCGATAGTTTCGAAGTTTTTAGAATATTCTATACCCAGTCATAAAATACAGAAGAAAATTCTGCAACGTATGTGAGGCGAGTTTTTGGAAATTTTTCTTTTCCATTATCAATAAAAATTGTATTTTATAATTTCAAATTTGGGCTTTCAGACACCCTAGATAAAAATGCCTAGTTTGTTATATATACTAAAAACCATTTTATTGTTAGTGGACATTGACTAGTAAACTCGTTCTCATCTTAAGAAAAGGTGTGCGCTCCCTCTTAAGCAATAATAATAGTTATTATTATTATTAAGTAGTGACAACTGTTTTACAGTAAAGGGTAATCAAGTCTCTCTGTATGTCCGTCTGTTGTCTTATATAATATATTATTATGGTACAACGGTGTCACAGGTCACAACATAGTAAATAGTAGCAAACGATCACCAAATCTGTTCTCGCTGTAATTTTTTGTGCTGAATCGAAAAAAAAATTCAAAAATTTCAATTCATATTCTTTTACAATTTCAATAAAACCCACAAAACACTTATATCTAAGAACAATTTTGGGTTCTGAATTCGAAAAAAAGTGAAAAAATTTCAAAGAACTTAATAATGGTCAATTTGCACTCTTTCCTAAAAATCTCAAAGACCAAACGCAGTACCTGCTAGGCCCGCGGTACCACCCCAGATACTTATCAAAACTCCGCTATTTAATTTTATGTCTTCGCTTCAAGGATTATTGTACTAACACCGAGTAAAGTATACACCCTTTAGTTTTCGATTGTGAGATACGAATCCTGCTATTTGGCAGTGAGTGTTTATACCTAAGAACTAAATAAAATTAACTAACTATATATAAATAAAATATAATATGTTTCAACTTCTGCGTGCTTAATTATTACAGTTCCTGTGTTATGGCTTATCCGCTTGCTAAAATCATGTAAAATTAACCTAATTGTGTGTTTTTTTAGATGAACATCCTCGATTATGCAAAAATTTAAATTTACCACCTTTTAAAGTTGCTATAAAGACAGTATATTCAGATTTATATGTTTGCGTCCGCCCAACAGTAGAATGTTTAGTGAGCGGCTTCATTAATGATGATTGCGTTTATGACCCTACTGAAGCAGTTAATGTTGAGGAAGGAATTGAGGGTTATGACATATCAGGTCCTTATAAAGATGTAATATTTATTATAATACCTTCTGACCCTCCTGAGCCTAATACCTTTTTCAGTAGAGCAATAATTAATGATTTATATTAAACCTGTCAACCTGTTATTAAACCAGTTATTAAACTTGTTAGTAGTTAAGTTTTCTATAGCTTTGTAATTATTTTCTTGTAATTGTCATTGTTTATTTTGTATGAAGATTGTTATCACAAAATAATAAATCTGTCAACCTGTTATTATACCTGTTAGTAGTTAAGTTTTCTATAGTTTTGTAATTATTTTGTTGTAATCGTCAATGTTTACATTATATGAAGATTGTTATCACAAAATAATAACCATGTCAAATTAGTGTTGCCTGTATTCTATTTATTTAATTCAATCACATTTCTTACATTAACAAAAGTAGGGGATACGACATAAGTTGAATATAACAAGTTTATTACATTTTAAATTACTGCACTTGTCAAAAAATAAGTAATTAATTTTACACCTTAAATTATAGCAAGTAAAGTCAGTCACCTGCCAGTTGTTGACTATTTCATGCTTTTAGTTGCAGCAAGGTGTGAATAACAAAGATCAGAGAAATATTTCATAATAGGTAATTATATAGGATAGGAAACACACAGCAATATGGAAATATTTTAACACTATTCTGTTTACACAGCCATCCACGTAGCAACAAATTTTTGAACACTGCTCATGTACTCATTGGGAACAGGTAATTTCATCAAGTTATTCAAGTTGTTTTCTTCCTCTTCAACTTCATTGTCCTCTTCAATTTGTCTGAGTTTGTTGTCCATTACCAACAATGCAACCATTTTTTGAGCGCTCAACGCAAGTTCAAGCAAGAAGGCTCTTTTAAATACAATTTATTCATTAAAATGTTAGTACTGGTAATAAGCATAATTTAATTACAGGTTATTGTCTTTAATTTTTACACTTACGATTCCGAATCATCCTTTGACTTGTATTGAACAAATGACGACAGAAAGTTCTTAATGTTAGATTCGACAGTTTGTGTATCAAACTCCGAATTCAGATTGGCCTCTTGTATTTTCTGCAGTGTTAAAAAACTTCGGACTAATTGACCATGCAGTTTCCACTCCGGGATATCAGCAGCATATTCATACAAAACGTCCAAAATTCCAAGAATTTTGGGTTCATTTTCTAAAAATTATGTGATGTTATGAACTGAATACAATAGAAAGAGCAATATTTACAAAAATTGTTATTATTGTAACTTACTTTTACAATTAATACATATCGTAAACAATTTTTCAGCAAAAATTTTGTACGCTCCTTTATAGTCACCACATTTTAGTAAGTACCAAAGTTCATGATCAGACCTGCAATCATTCAAAAAATAAATTTGCTAAGAAATATTGTAAATAATTCACTTTGAAATTGGAGACTGTGTAAAACGGCACTAATCAATGTAATATTATAAATAACCGTATACTGATGTTACGGATAATCATAAGTAATGACGAACGATAGTCTTACCTTTTAATGGAAGATGAATGCAACGCCTTTAAAGCAAAGATTTGTTGTTCAGGGATACCCAGTTTAAGTGTCAAAAACAGTTCGGCTTGTGCATAATCCCCGCATTTGATGTATTTTTGAAGAGCTCCATCAATCAGAACTGTGCTGGCTGGAGGTGGTAGGTACTGCAGTACAAATATGGCCCAGTCATAAAGTCCCATTGTGTCCAATTGGCCAGCAAATCCCAGGCACACGTTTTCGTATAGGGTAGCATCAGCGGTATACCCCAATAAATCAAGATTGTTCATTAATAAAAATGGAAGTTTATATTCCAAGGAACCAAGATTACTTCTGCGACTATCCAGAATGAATTTCAGCGGGTAGTCAACGCTACCATATAGTTTCAGCAGACTGATATACAAATTGGTTTGTGCAGGTTCATTTTCGTTTTTGTATTCCTCAACTTGTGTTCGAACAATATCCAGGTACGACGATATCACTTGTTTGACAGACCACGTCGAAGGGCAACTATACCAAAGATGTATGGCAAAGTTTTGAAGCCAGTCTTGGTTGGTCATAGGCACAACTGAGTACGTGGATGGCAAACGTGGCCCACTAAAAATTCTGTACAATTCTTGAACATCTTCAGGGATGAATTCAAGTGCTCCCATTTCAGTCCATGCAGCAAGTTGATCTTGGCAAAAGTAAGCTGTATCATCATCATCTCGTTGCGATAAAAGAAGTGCAATATTGTAATTTTCTTGAACCACTGCTAGTTCACAAGCTTCTTGCTCCATTCCATATCTCACTAAATCCAATGGTGAGGTGTCCTTTCTGGGCGCATCTTTCCACCCGAATAAATAAACTCGATTATTCTTGAACCATTTGGACAATCGTTCTCTTTGATGGTAAAAGTAGCTGTCGTCGTGGTTTTCTTCGTCGACGTATGATGACCACAGTATGTCGCACAAGCTCCAAACTTGCAACTCCAGTAGCAACTTTGAAAAATGCGCAGAGTTTTCATCGTCCAATTCAATACTGGATCTGGAAGCTTCGTCTAAAATGGCCTTATGGAATGAAATCACATTTGAAGTTGACACATCGTAGTTTTGTCTAACAGTCAATTCAATGTTCATCTGTTTATTCATTGTCTCTATGTAAAGTCTTGACATGCTCTGAGGAACAACTGCGTCGTAACAACTCTTGTTGTAGATTGAAACTTGTCCAGACATAGCGTCAGATCCCTTCCAATTGACTTTGTTGTTAGTCACGTATACGAGTTGACCGTTGCGTAGAAAAGATATACGACAGCAGCCTCGTTTTAGTCCAGCGATGGCATCGCGTGATAAGTCAGTAAACAAACTTCTTTGGGGCACAAGACCTTTAAAAATGGTCTCCGTACGACTTTTATATGGAGGAATCGGTGGACCTGTTGCATTGACATACAATGCACCAGAAGGAGATCGTCTTACTGTATGCAGTGGAATGTTATGGTCTACGACCTTGCCATGGGTAATGTCATACTCCATGCTTGTAGTCTTTCCACCAACAGAGACATGTCTGTCTGAAGTATTCATTCTTGAAGACATTCTCTTCTTTCGAGACGGCAATCGAGCTTTACTGAATGCGTCCATGTGTGGCAAATTGCTGACTTCACACGGATACTTTCCTTCCATGTTTTCATTCAAAATTGATTTTTCAGTTAAAACTCGCCCAGTTATCGCCGTTGAAAGTGAGCTTTTCCTTTCCATCAGTGTGCTACCCATATCGCCACCGGCATAATTTTGAGTTTTAAACGATTTCCTTACTTTTGGTGGTAATGGTCGCCTAACATTAGATTCTTCGAAAATCGAAAAATCATCCGTTGAGCGTACTCTGTCGTACATCAAGTAAGATTTTCCAGCAGCATTAGCTGCTTTATTGACGTTTTGGTGATCCTGAGAGTAGAACATGTCGTCTGCAATAAACAACATTTCAATTTAAGTAAGTAATCTATAATAACAAGTTACAGTTCTGAAAATCTACATTAACTTACAATCTTCTTCTCCTGGGAAAAAAGAAAGCATTGATTTCATCATGCTAACCCTTGGAGACCTAACATTGCCGTCCAACACAGACTCATGTGTAGTGGGAGCAGAATGGAATTTTGATGCATCTTTTTCACTTTCCTCTGAAATAGTACAATGAGTTGTTAATTCCTTAAAGAAAAAATTGTACGAAAGCGTAGCATAAATGTTTCACAATATTTTATTAAGAATAAAGACAGACATGTATACTATATCAAATTAAGAAATAACAATGATAAACGTTTTGAAATTCACTTGAAAACAAAATAATATATTTGAAACATTCACATATACATATAGAGTGTAGCTGAAAGTTAATCATTTTCAATTTATTGGTGAAAAGCACAGAGTAGAGAATTTAATTAGTATTCGCATGCTGCTGATTAGCTGAAAAGTTTACAATTGATTTGGGTTTGGATTTACTATCAGTTTTGGTTAATACTAGTAATTTCACCTGATTCGCTAGGAGTTAAAGGATTATGCTCTATCTCTCCTTCGTTTACATAATCGTAATCATCTTTGTCTTCCTCAGACGAAGTAGTCTTCCCAGAAACAGTGGATGACATCAATGTATGAAAGACAGGCATATCAGCTTGAAGGTTGGAGGCAACAGTATCTCTATCGCTCCATGTCTTTTGCATCAACATACTTGTTAAAGTTGAAGGGCCAGGTTCTGATTGTTTACCCATCAATTTTGATTGTTCCAAACGAGCAATAGCCAACTGTTCGGCTGGAATTCCGCCAAGACCTTTACCTTTCAATTGCTGAATGGGTGGTACGGCTTGTTCATCCTCTTCATTTTCTTCGACATCGCAATTGTATTTGGAAAAATGTTTAACCTACGAAAACACAATACCTTAGAGCTGTTTTAATACTTTATGCTTCTTATTGTTAATTCTTCACAAAAGTTATACTTTACCTGGAATTTCCAAGTTCCAGCCTCCGCATTGTATGATACGAATTCAGCATCCAGACGAATGCAAGCCCGACGTAGTAAATTTTCGTAGTTCATCTCCATAATTTTTGTTGGAGACTTAATAGGATCTTTCGTGGTTTTATCAATAGGCCACACTCTTTCAAGAGTAATTTCAGCCGGGCAATTAAGTCCTTCACCAACAGGTGGTTTAGCATCATCATCAGGATAAACAACAACCTCCTTATGACGGAACATCACTGTAAAAAAAGTGCACAATACATTCGAGCGACCAATTTCGTACAATAAATAGAAAAATTAAATAAAAAGGCTAACTGTTGCTTACCAATTTCATCGATGTTGACACCGGCAATGTTGACGACCTCTAGAAATCGAATTTCACCGTAGTTAAGACGTCCAACATAAAATCCTTTCACTATACAATTATTCCTTTCGTCAGTTTTTAAATCCAAATCTTCAATTTTAGGATGGATGTAATATCCCGGTCGAGTGCAAATTATGTTGCATCGATGGCTTATCTGGTCGACTCCATTAAAATTTTTCAAGATGGAAGAATTTCCGTCATCATTGGCGTCATTGCCCTGGTAATTGCCATCTCCAGCTCCCCCAGAATGAAATGATTCATTAACACTTTCCGCAGATTTGCACGGCAAGCCATATTCTCCATTAGCTCTACTAATGTTCAGTAAGCTGTCATCGAACGTGTTATTTAGGTGACTATCTTCAAAGTCAACATGCGTCGAGTCAACTAAAGCAGAAGTGAGTGTCTGCGAATTAGTTCGATTGAAAGATGGGAAACTGAAACGAGGCTTCTCAAGGTTCTTAATGCTTTTTAACGACAACGTTTTAATAGAAGATTTTGGCGAAAGAATATCGACCGAGCTTCCGGTTTCGTCCTCGAACCCATCGAAAATAGCGACTTGCTAAAATAGAGCATATAGTTATTCACTTTGGTTATGAATTGATGAAATGTAACAAAATCTAAGTTTAATGAACGTACTTTACTAAACGGTTGAGTTTTCGCAATAGGTATGGTGAAATTTTTCACGTTTGAGGATCCAGTGGTGTTGAAACTCGTTGAATGTCTTCGCCTAGAAGCCTCTTTGATTGCTCTTTGAGCCATAGGATTAGTTGGCTTCGTCAGTTCTTCTAAACTTCGGTTTGTCTACAAAAATTAAAAAAATATTGAAGCACAAATCATATTTAACTATTTATTCACAGTCTCAACGTACACAACAAATTAATAACAAATACAGTGTGTCCCATTAATTGAGGAAACTCTCCCCTTTTTCTCCCCCATGGGAGAGGTGGTATGAGATGTGGTTATAAGGAATTAACGGTTAACCATCTTTGAATTGGAGGCAATATCATGTTTCTATCTTTAGTACTTTCAATATATTAGGGTTTGAATGAACCCACTTTTACGATGACGATTTTCCATGAAAATATGGTTGGGCTTTAAATTACCAGGGGAATCTTCCAAAATTTTAAACGCATTTCCAGAAAATCGTCAAGCCCTCTAAAAATTATTCCATACACCAAAGCCGGAATTTCAGACGCCCGAATGGTGAATCGCCTGATTTTAAAATGGCCACACAATATTTTATTGAAAATCGTCATCGTAAAATTGGATTCAGTAAAACTACTATATATCCGAAAGTAATAAACATGGCGGGTTCTCAACCCAATAGTTAAGGTCAGGAATTCGATTTTTTTTATTAATTTGAAATCAATTGTATCTGAAAGGCATACTCATTGTAAGCATTTTGTATATTTCACATTTTCGTATACTGCCCCTGGTGGGGCTATGGGGGGCTCCTTGATATTATGACCTTTGGAATGCTCTAGCTCAAGCATGAATATACAGCAAAAACAGTGAAAATTCAAACTTAAAAATTTAAAAAATTGAATTGACGGGAAAGTTTTTAATGTAAGAGGAAATAAAAAATACGTACAACGGGAAATCATATTACCTATCCGCTGTAAAAATTTGAACCCAATCGAAATGCTTACAATGAGTATGCCTTTCAGATACAATTGATTTCAAATTAATAAAAAAATCGAATTCCTGACCTTAACTATTGGGTTGAGAACCCGTCACATAGAAATATGTTAAATATTACTAACAATCGAGAGATGAGAAGTTAATCTTTCATTCTGTATATACTACCTAGTACCACATAATATACTACCTCCCACAATGGAGATAAAAAGGGGAGAGTTTCCTTAGTTAATGGGTCGCGCTGTACATTAATACAACTACAATACAAAAATGTATATTTTTAATTGAAAAACTTACGATCAAATTGTAAAATAGCGGAGAATCCTTATATGGTGTTGTTGCAAATGGTACAGCTGGTGTTGTAGTCGGTTGTTGTTGATTCGGCTGGGCAAATGAATTTGACTGATTAAATAATGAGAATCCGGTCCCCACAGATGGTGTACTGAATGAGAAGGAGGGCGCACCAAATCCAGAACTTGTAGTAGGATTTCCAATTGAAAAGTTTGGTGTTGCTCCGAAACCACTAAAACTGGTTGCCCCAGTATTTCCTGCACCAAATGTAGGAGCCACAGCATTTGTGAAGCCAAGACTGGGTGCTGATGTAGCAGTATTGAATTGGAAATTACTTTGAGTACTTGGCGCACCTGCATACAAAAATCGTTTTCATTAACATTAAAACACAATGACTTGTTAAAACTCATGAATTTATAGTTAACAAATATTACAATACTAGTGTGCCAATTTAATTATTGTTAAACTATGAATACAGTTAGTTAAAAAGAGCTGAATCTCAAAACTCAAATTGTAGGAGAAATAATTTTTTCACATCATTGGGGTATTTTTCTGAAATCTCCTTGTAATAGGGCTACGCTTCGGTATAAATACATTTTTTTCTGATATTCTGTTAATTTTTTACCGAAATTCAAAGTTCTGATTTTGTGTAGTACTACACGCATGTGTACACGCAGAAGTACAGTAGTATTACACTCAAACTTCTTTACTCCCACCAACCTATTCACGTTAAAAGTGTGAGAGCGATCGTGAGCCCTCTGTACGGTTGGGGAACGGGGAAGCCTTCAGTAAACAAAAAACATCTACTAGCCTTGATGGGAAAATTCAAGAATTGTATTCACTATTTCACTCCCTTTTACAGGCTCCCCGTTATTGCCATCCGTCATCAAACTCATAGAGTCATAGACATTGAATTTAAAAATACAAAACACTAATTATCCACCCGTGTGTTAGTATACCATAAGTAGTCTGTGTGTATGCTAAAACAGTGAAACAAATGTGAGAAAGCGACAAATGCATTTCTTTCGCAGTGACGAGTAAACTGTGAATCTGTTAGAATCTTGACTAGGCGAAATACCCCGCCGATAGTAAAGTACCAGTCACCAGTAAGGTGTGTAAAATGACTGCATGAAGGTTAAACTCACCAAACGCTGAAGAAACTGCAGGCTGCGTTGAAAAAGGTGTAGAAAATGAAAATTGTTTTTGCTGTTGAGGTTGCTGAGAACTAAAAAGTCCTCCAGTACCAGTACCAAATTGAGGGGTTGTCCCAGATCCAAAAGTGGTAGAAGTTGGTGGGGTTCCGAACAATCCTCCAGGTTTGGCCATCGTTGTGGAACCAGTTCCGAATCCAAAACCTGGTGAAGCAGAAGTGGCTGGAGTCAATGGCTTTTGACCAAATAATCCTCCGCCAATTGCCTACAATTAAAACGCACCATATATTTTATATTATTGATCAACTATTTAACTAGATTAAACTTTTATTAAATACGTTAGGTCAGATTAGATAATATTATTAAACTATGATTGTAAAACAGTGGAGAAAGAGTTTAAAGGTGGATAAAACTATTAAAACCAATACTCGATATGTATGCATGACTTAAATATAGTCTACTATAAAATTACTTTAATAATAAAGTTAACTTATGATATGCACTCGAATTTGTGGTAAACTTAAACAGTAATTTTGTCCAGCAGGAAACTAGCTTAGAGGATTCGAAAACTTCACATGTGATTATTCTTTTTACTATTGAGTTATTTGATATGTTTAAACGACTTAAAACAGATTGTAGGCGGCTTTTCTACCAATTACAGTTAAGTCTAATGTAATTCTGTTTTATATTAATACTTTATATCAGTGCTTCGATTGATGACAGTTTTAGTAAATTCTAAATGTGTTATCAAAATATTTAAACTACCAAAAAACTAAAGGCGCACACTATCTGGATTTGAAAATCGTACAACCTGAGACCTTTTTTTGAGGATAAACATGAGAAAAAAAGTCGACTAAGACTTCAGGTACATTTATGTGCCTTCGGTAGACGGTGGCACCCTGAGTTAAGATAATACATTACCTCCTAAGTCCAGTTGCCCCAAAAGTGTGTATGGGTGAACGAACTTTTGTCAGCTCGGAGGTCAATCACAGGGACAGTTTATAAGCGATTGCTACTGGATGTTTTTTACTAAACGGCCCAATAAGTGACTTATTCGGGCAAGCATAAATAAATTATATCGAAAATAAAAATTGTGGGTACTCGTCCTCGTGAAAGCTGTTTCCAAAGTTGAAATGAGTAGTAATTCCATATTAAAACACGTCGATAAGTGTGGAAACGACATATGACGCAGTTTAATGTATGGCAATTATGACCACAAAGGGAAAAAACGCAAAGCAAATAGTTCGGGGTTAAATACCCCTCCTACAAATTATACCCGAAAATTCCAAAATTCGGAGTTTATTAAAAAAAGTGGACCGAATGGCATTGATGGCCAACCCGCTACTCCAAAACAGTTTGGAACGTAAACCTAATGGACTTCAGAGTTTAATACGAAAATTTTACATGAATATCTTGGAAAAAAGACAAAGAAATTGAAGAATTTGATTCATTGAAAAATTCAAAACGCAAAACCGAAAAATAAATTGCCAGGGGCTTTGTGAGCGTCAGCGTGCAGCAAATAGATCCGAATTTATCCTCACATTGAACGAGGCACTTTTGTTTACTAGGGACATGTATGGGAAGATAAGAATTTGTTAAGTTAGGGGTAGAAAGGAGCTGGAGAAATATGTCTATGAAAAACGAGGAAAGTTGGCTAAGAAGATTATGACAGTGGGCGCAATAAGTGGGCGATGCCCCTTACCCTTAATAAAAGTGCCTCAAAAAGTAAAAATTATTTTGAACCATTGTTTGGACTACGTGTTACAGCCCAATTTGGAGGAAGAAGTTGTAAAGTTGAATCGTGATGATTGCAGTAAAGTATTTTTGCATCGCTACGCAGTATCGTCACATAATATCAATACCCGAAACACGCAAGCCTACTAAGAGGAGTTGAAGACTAAACTTGGAATTACTTTTATACAAAGTAGAGGGATACCAGTGAAGTCTTTTGATGCCAGCCCTTTGGACTTTCATAGCTACTGGGCCCTGAAACAGTGTGTTTGAAAATATGAGACCGCTACTTTAGACGATCTTTGGAAAGTAAAAAAGGAAGAGAGGGGAAAAGTAAACCCTGAAATGTGCCTCAAAGTTTTCGATTCATGAAAGGGGTGGTTACGTTTCATATCTAAAACGCATGGAGAACATGTTGAGCAGGCTCAGAAAATTTGCCTTTCACGTCTTCATTTATAATTTTGTAAGCCAAAAAGTCCAAACTTAAAGTAATAATCTTTAGTAAAGTATGTAACTACATTGTAAGAGCCACTTGCAAATCCTACCATTTCCTTTAAACACTTTATATGGTAGAGTGGCAAGTTCCTATAGCTACCATATTAACATATAACTCGGTCTGGTTCACAAAATATAGATTTTCAAAATAACTTATTGCTACTTAAAAAATGCATAATCAAAGAACAATTTGTTAAAACTTTACCGGTTGTTGTGGTTGTTGAAAACTGAAACTGGAACCCAGAGTGCCAGCTGTTGAAGTAGGGTTGTTGTTGGATGCAAATATACTAGTTGGCTGACTGGTCTGGTTGCTGAAAGAGAATGTTGATCCTCCTCCAAAGGCGGACGTAGCAGTAGGATTTTGACTGGAGAAAAAACTTGTAGCTGGCTTTGGTTGATTTAGAGTCGAAAACAGTCCTGTTATATAAAAATTAATTGAGTTAATTTCATGCAGTTATTGTACCCGAGAGCTCGTGAGTGCAGAAATAAAAATAAAATGGACAAAAAGCATGTTATATCCCTCGAAACAATAACATTTAGGGTTCCACAACCACGTCGTTATTAATTTTGTGTTTCAATTATGCTATGACGTGCTAAAATTAACTCTTGCAGCAACCCTGTCAAATTTTTTGAAAAACAATTCTACTTCAATAGGGTAGTAGCCTCTTATACACAACCTACAACCAATTTGGATTTGAAAAAGCTCACAGTACTGAACTTCCTAACTTTATAAACAATCATGTACTAAATTGCTACGACAAACATGAAACTCCAGTCTACTTATTATATGTTTCTTAGATGCCTCCAAGGCATTAGACAGAGTGAATCACTCTCGGCTACTACAAATTCAATTCAAATGAAAAATATTATTTTGAGAAACAACTTAATGAATGTATTAGTAAAAAGGACAATGATCTTAATTACTCTGTTATTGAAAATTGAAATGGTGGCTTCTGGAATGTTATAAGTTTTAGTATTATTGTGTTGCATTGGATTGTGTAATATTGTAATGACCTCAAGGAGGTCATCTTGAATAAATTAAATTAAATTCTTCAAGAACGGCTTATTCCGGAAAAAATAATTCTTTTACTGAAATACTGGTTCGAAAACCAAAAAATTCAAGGCCTCTCTACACTCAAATGAATTTTGTGTTCGCGTCGGCGTGCGTCAAGGGGGCTGCCTACAACTCATATAACTGCAATGAACAAAATCCTAAAATTGTGTTTTGCCTTCGCAGAAGAAAATTTCCTTGACTTCAATCCTCAAAAAAAATAATTGTATACCCTTCCTGCCAAAGAAGCTTGATGACTGCACCTCCATAAAAAATGTCACACTTGGAAACCAGATAGTACCTCAGATCTGTTCCTCTAAATATCTTGGGATAAACCTGCACCTCAAATAGCACTACAATCAAATGCAAATAGCCAACGCAAAAACGAAGCCGAAATCCTTAATAAATGTACTGAAATATACACAGGGTTAATTCTCCCAATATCAAATATGTGCTCACGTCAGCATTTATAAACTGTTTTAAACAGTTTACAACCCTGTCTGATTTTAAGTGGTGCTTTCTTTCTCATTTTTAGCAACATCTTTTGAAACTGTCTTTACTAAGGGATGCTCATGCTCATCGAAATTTCGATGAGCCAGGGGAGGGTACGAGACCAATTTGCCCGAGGGGGTCTACCAT
>JAQFYB010002257.1:0-25834 GCA_034694085.1 Pogonognathellus longicornis | reverse complement strand
ATAAACATTACATGAATATTTTGTACACCCACCTGCTGTAAGGTTTTAACTGGCTTATTTTTGTTACTATTATGACCATTTAATTGAGTATTTGCACCAGAATTAGATGCTTTAGGCCGCGACAATATAGAAATTTTTGGCTCTGGAGGTACGTACTGACTCCGAAGGCTCTCTTGAGATGTATCATCTAGCTGCACACGACAATCAAGGTCGTTTCTTCGTTCTACATGAAAAATGAATTGTCATATATTACAAATCATTATAATAAATAATTGTGATGTAGTTTTTTAAGTGTAATTATACAAAACTATTTTCTAATTACCTGGCTGCCTAGTTAAAATTTTGATGCGCTGAGCTTCTTCAGGTCGATCCCGTTTTTGTTTCTCTACGTGAATCCTCTCTAGATGTTTCTCCAAAACCTATTCACAAGATTTTAATTGTATAATGCTTGGCAGAAAACAAAGACCTCAATCAGCTCTGCTAAGGATTTAAAACAGTTTCTAATCAAGAATGATAATAAAAGCAATTTTATCAAAGTTCTACAAGAGTATAAGTTGTCTGCAAGTTGCAAAACTGCAACTGCAAGTGCAGCTATAAACAAATATAGGTGTATAGTTACATGAATTTCTTACGGCTGTGCTTGAACGCTTGGAAGCGAGCATTTCAATCAATAACAAATACCACACAAACAAAGAAATCAATACACTTGCAATTATAAATTAATGGGTCATCAATGAACAAAGCAAATGTATTATAAGTTTTCCACACTTCACAAGCGAAATAATAAATAAATAATCAGCCAAAAATAACACTGCAAGAACGAATACAGGAATTATTATGAATGAGTCATTATCATATAATTTGGTGTGAGCGTTTGAAACTTGAATTAAAGAAAGAGTAAATAAAAAGGAACATACCGAAGGGTCTATATCTTCCCAACTATTGCAAACATCAACTTCTTCCATACCTGAATATAAAGATGTTATTTACACACTAAAGTTTAACACTGACTTAAAATCTAGAAATATTGGGTGGGTTTTGCTATAAATATACTACACAGACTTCCGTTCCGTTCTGTAAACTAACCAAGTCAAAAAATAGGCGAAATTCAGATCAAAATGTAAAAGACAATCCCTAGGAAACAACTATTTGGTGATTGTGATGTGTTGTCGTCGAAGATGAATCAGGTGCACTTTCACGAGAACGGACCATTAAAATTCTGATTCATCTTCAACTTTCAAAGAAAATAAAAGTCTTCTTCCTATAATTTCCTATCTCCTCCAAACTCCTAATCCACACACAAAACCCAAACCTAAACTCTCTCTCAGTCTATCCCACAAATTCCTTTCTCGACACAATTCAAATTATTCCGCCACCGTCTCCACACACCCAATCCCCGACTCACATTTTATCACCAGTCCTGTATTCATTTCATCTATTCAAAGTTCAGCAAAGTTCAATTCTTCTTCTTCGTCTTCACACTTTTCTTAATCTTATTCTTGTGCAACACACACATACATACACATCACAGAATCACAGCAGTTTCCCTAGTCCTCCTTAAACTCCCTATACCTCTTCTTCCCAAAGCTCTGTATTCTGTATACTCTTTCTTAACTTTACCTGTCTGTCTGTGTCTCTCTTTGCTTTTTCATATACTTTCATTCCAACTTTACATACATACATTACTACTTGTACTTATGTACTAACATAAGTATTACTCTTCTTGTCTTTACCGAATTGTAAGTAAAGTACCTAAGTACCTATATGTACAATCAATTTAACCATTTTGTATGAGTATAGCTTTTCTGTGGCATCTTCGTGTAACTTGTGTTATAAGCTCAACGTATGTATACATTTGGTATACATTCACCTTTAGCTATCGTTGCACATTCACATAATATATACCTACATCAACTCTAAAGTAGCAGCTGTATGTACACTACGTAAAAGTACAAGGAAAATGTGAAGTGTAGGAGTAGTGTAATATTCTCTGTCTGGTTTTTGGTGTATGCATTTATGTGTACGTAGAACTGAGGATGAGGGCTCGGAGATAAGGTTAGCAATAACTCTGTGTTGTACTTGTACTGTACTGGTAAAGCTAGTTAATACGTAGTACAACAAAGCTGTGGTTTACTTGAATCTGAATGTATACTTGTATTATGGACAAAAATAAGAGATATTTACTGTGTATACATGTGCATTACTCAGCTCCAAAGTATAATGCATCAAGAAATGCTTTAAAAAATAAGTTATTCACACTTACATGCGGACAACAATAAAAAAACTCGGTACAAGTGGCTAGGGTACACATTTATTGGCATGAATGATTCACTACAGAAGTATACAGGTAAAAGATCAGTACATCTTTATATGGAGCCAGTAAGTAGTGCTGTGATAACTTATTATTAGTGCATCTGGTGCAAACATAAGGTACATTTGATTTATTGTATTATGCATGTGCAATTTACAATAATTCTCACTCAGTTCGGTGGAGAATTGACAGAGATTGTTTGTGTAATGAGAAGTTGTGGCTGATGAAGTCTGCTACTTTGAAGTATTGTATAGCAGGAGTGAGACCTCACATTCATTCCCTAACCAATATTAAACACATTCATGAATGATATACATTCTGTTTCCAGTCACCGAGCAGAGTGGACAAATAAATGATAGACTCACATATATAAACACATAGCACATAGCTAACATGTATTCACATAATGACATGTAAGTGTAAACGTTTATACATAGAAACAATAAATAATCAATACTGCACAGTTAGTACTCGCCTTCACATACCTAGGCATACAGTAAAGTAGCATAATGTCCAGGGAATTATTTTCTTTTCATTGCTTCACGTTCGACCTTATTAGCAGTGCAATTCCTAAATGGACACATACAGATAATAAGAAATGTGATTGAATTTAGAAGTTGAATCACTGACTGCTAATTTGTGTTAACTTCACTCAACTCCACTTGAGTACAAGAATCCTATCTTAAAAGTTTCATTTGACCAGAAAACGTCAACCTGGTCAGTAGTGTAAGCACAAAACTGTAATTCCTCTCATACTGCACAAAGACATTATCCATTAAACCAGGAGGAGTGCTATAGATTGAATATAAAATACAAGTTAATAGGTAATCCTAGTTTATAACGCACTGTTACATTATACATACATAACACCCATACTATCTACAATCTATGAAAGTTTGCGGTGCAGTTACTTCTACTATACATATAATACTATAAGTACGTAATAAGTACGTTATATTATGTGTTTTTTACAGTTTTTATTTAATAACTTCCTTACAGTTAGCCGGTTAAGATCATTACATAGCATACAAAACGGCTGTACTATGCACACAACTACTATACTTGGTTTTTAACGTTTAAACTTTTAAGTGCAGTTTTTAATGTTGACAAGCTGAACCCAAATTCACAGTTTAGTCTTTTTAGTTAAGTTAATTTTAGTAGTGCTCTAAAACTGTCGATTTGACATTATTTTTCTTGTACTTTTCAGTGTACAGTCTTCATTTTTGAAAAACCAATTACATTGGAACACTTTTTAAAGAATGTGAGCCTGGAAATAGGCACTGAGAATATACCGAGGTGTTTTAAGTGACCCCGACAAGGTAACGCAATATAGTACATAATCCATGCATTTTTTCTCAGTTTTGATGTAATGTGCATATGAATGCATTCATTTTACATTAACTGTTAACTTTCTTGTTACTTCGTGATTTTAAGTCGGGAAGATGATGAATCCTATCAACCCAGTGGGGAATTCTCCCCACTTTCAATTAATATCCGACGAAGACTCTTTAGAAGATCATTTGTCTGGCCTAGAAGATTTTCAGGGAGTGACTCTGCAAATTAATGACAATGACATGACACCCGCAAGTCCTGCTTCCACCGTTGGGAAGATTCATGATTCTGAAGACAAATCTTCACTGAGTCTCTTTATGCAAAAAGATTTTAAGGGCTCTGCTTCGAACGGGGCTCTTCCTCGTATCGCAATCACTCCAATGACTCCTCCATCCGCGTCGCTTTCTCCAGATGGACATAGTACTGTATCACTGAATTCTTCCGTTGGCACTCCTACGATGCACAAATATCGTGGTCAAATGACATCCACAAATTGTTATTGGAGACCTCAAAGTCCGATGCCTCCAAAGAGCGAATTTGAAGCAAAGGAATTTTTTGCGTATCGAGACACCATTGTTCAAAATGTAATTGACGAAGTTCAAAATCTAGCTGATGAAAACTTAGATGGAAGCGTCCGAGGAACATGGCTACTTACAGAGTAATTAATTTTCCCTTTTTCTTTCTGAGAAACTGAAATTGAATTGTAGGTACATCAAGCTGTGCTTACAACGCTTAAAATGAATTGTTGCATTTCAGGATTGATCATTGGGACAATGAGAAGGAAAGAATTGTCGTACTTTGTGATAAAACTATGATAATAGTGAAATATGATTTCATTGCTGTGAAAACAGTCGAAAATCGGCGAATTGATTTGGGCATCATTGACAAAATTATACAAGGAGAGTTAAAGTACCCTGACCGCTCTTTGGCTCCGTAAGAATTGCATAGTTTACCTATACTCATTAAGACTAGAAATAGTTTTAGAGCTTAAGCAAATGATTAGAAGAATAAATTGAATGAGCTTCCTATGTAACACAATAGTCGCCTGAGTGGTATTGCTGGAGGAATCGTAGGTGTTGTGAAAGACTGTATAATTCCACGGGTCCATGATACTGTCCAGACTGTTGGGAGTGCTGTGTTGTACAAGAATAAATGTACGAATTCTAATTCGGACACTTTTGACAACGAAAAAACTGGGAATTTGGATTCGCAGTCTCAAAATTCTCAGGGTGATCTCAACTCACCAAAAACAAGTATCATGTCGGCTTTGTCGCTTGAAAATTTCGAACCAAGGTCAATTTTTCATAATATTTTTGACATTTCTCTTTTTGTTAACGTTTACTACTTTTAATGTTTCTCGTTCTTTCATTTCATTACACAAACTATTTTCTTCTACAACTCTGTCATCATTAACAACTATCTTTGTAATGTTACTGTCAATGTCTTTCTTCTATTTCTATCTATATGTTTGTTTGTATGTACATCAGCCTTTCAAATAATTTCTCTTTTGTACCTACAACTATTTCTATTTTCGATTCTTCTCGCCACTTTTCGCTTACGATTTGATACACAAAACACAACCGACAAGAATTCTCATAAAATCATTTTTCCATTCTTTTTCCTGTAGTCTGTTGAACCCATATGTAGCCTTGTGCCTTGTACTCTAGTACCTTGTAGTAAGTAAATGGTATTATGGTGTTGCACAAATGGAACAAGACAATTCATTCGTTGGACTGCACGTTTCTTGTGCTTGTTGGACGTGTATTGCATGTATAGTAGAATGCGTGCATGATGCACGACACTTTTGTTGGGCTTATGTTTTCGTCTCGAAAAGAACAATTTGCTGTATCTCGAATAGAATCTTTGGGAATAAATGCAAAAATTGCAACTACATTTTCAGATCGAGAAATACATCTGGAATGAGAATTATGTGGAATCAAGAACAGCCACTTAGTTTCACACAAAAATGGAATCCGTTCGATAAGTCAATACCTTGGCTGACATTTTCTTCTCATCCTCTTCTCTGGCACAAAGGTAATTTACTTAATTCCAGGAGGGCGAGACTGTAATAATACCTTCAATGAATTGTTGATGACCTGATATCAAACAGCTTTGTCTGTTATCTCTGTGTCATACATTACGTGTCTCGCAACTGTGTGGGACTGGGATGTATGTGGAGTGACATATAATGTGATTACTAAAGTTTGAGTGAAGAAAGGTGTCTGTAATGGGGTTTTAAAAATTAAGGTGGAGGAGGTGGCATCAACCGTTCCTTTGATATCGATTCATTCTCCAGGGAATTGATTGACATTCTGAGCAGTGGAGGCGGCGGTGGTGGGGACAGCTCTCCGATGTGTCGTGTTGAATACAAACCTATCATCATAGAGACGTACTTAGGCCTAGCTTCCTTATTCCATAACGCCAATTCTCTCGGTTTCTACAAAGTCCGAGGAAAAGTCAGTTTTTAGTCAATGTCAACATCTAATTAATCGTCTCGTCGTATAGAATCACAAGTAAACTACCGCAATGAGTCTTTTTAGAGAAAATTACTAAAAACTATATACAGGTCTATGTAAACTATAACTAGTTACCTACTTGGGAAAATTACTGAAACTATTATACCTATGTATAACCATGTTGACTAATACACATACATTCCTAATACATTTTTGACTCGCTTTTTTCATGGTTGTTCCATTCGCGATTTTGAATACAGCCATAAAGTTGACTATATATTATTATTAGAAATCTATATGTGTGTACTAGGCCTAGTCCATCTAAGACGCAACGTAACCTCTGACATATTATATCACTTATCCATAGACATGAAACAAATCGGACAAAGCAATACTAAATAAATCGATACATACTTATAGCAGCGTATACCAAAGAAAGAATTCTGAAGATCTCTGAGCTCTGACTCACTTGTTTGCAGTATCTGTTTTATTCAAGTGACTCAATTCACTATCCATATTAAGTAGTACCACACATGTACTACCATATGCATAGTAATGCAAAAACTGTTAGCACGTAGTTAATACCTCTTATACTACAGGTCTAAATTCATGTAACAGTATCACATCCAGATCTTCATGGTGGTATTAAGAATATTGTTGTTTATAAGATATTCAGACACTTACTTGTTAGTACATTGGCAAAGATTCTATATGGAAATATTTATGAGTTCAACAACTCATAAAACTGAAATCGTTATATAAAGACTACAGGTATGTGCAATTGGATTTTCAACGGAATTGTTGCCTGTTGTTGATAATCATGAGTTTAGCTGTAGATTAAAAACTAATAGTAAAGTATAAGTATTATGGTCCGAATATCATATCAAGAACACTAATTGTTCCATATATTAAATATTTAAACATTTAATAATTACAAATCGATACATGTCAACAAACTCGTTTTGTCCTTGTAAAACTAGAAGGCTAAAGAAATGAATTCTCTGCGTGTGAAGCAAGCATCCATGAGAATGAAGATGATATCTATACACTTATTCCAACAAACGAAGATAAAAATGTCATAACGCCCAAACTTTCAATAGTCATTGTTGTATTTCTTACGATAAAAAGCGCAAAGTGGAACAGGAGGTTAAAAAAGTAACGGTCGATAATTAATTATTATTGTTAAAATGTCAATTTTAGGACAGGAAACATCTATGTAGTATAAAATATTAGCAGATGCTGCTCATCGATTAATTACATTCCTATATGAAGATTGGAAGTTCATGCACCAGTTAATGAATATTAATGGTGCGCTTTTACAGGTCTGATCTGATAATAAGTTGTAGTAAATGGTAAGGACGTTTCACCGTTGTATTGGTGAAGTGAAGTAATATGTAGTCTCACATAGGGCATGGCATGGGTGTGTAAGTGTAACTTCTTGTCATTAACAAACATTCGCATTTTCGCATGTATGGACCAAGTTGATGTATGGGTCTTGTATTTTAAATATAAATGTTGGTAAAGGCCTAATCAAAATGCCTTAACGATTAATTATCAAATAATATTGTTGTTCATGCTAACAAAATCAATAACGTTATCAATGCGTAACTTATATAATAAATTGTAACTGTACAGTTACCAGTTACTGTAAGATATCATAAAAGGAAAAAAGAGTAATATATTGTATAATAATAATGATATTGTGTTGGTCAATTGTTTACATTCTGTCATTGACATGTCAGTCATTTCTAATGTTTCCTAAATTTGTGATTGATATATTTAATATTTATCAAATTGCTGTTTATTACGGCTCGTAATGAATGCGTTGTATTTATATTTGCTTCAGAATAACATTGGATTGGGTGGTGATTGTTTCCGAAATAAAACAGAAAACCTAATACTAAAACTATTGTTTTTATTTAATTCCACTACTATCATCAACATATTCCTTCTACTACCTATACCAATTAACAAATTAAAAGAGCATTTATCTTGACTTGTCACTGTAGAAAAGTCAAAATATCAAAGTAAAAAAATTCATGACTCCAATTAGACACTTTTACACATTACATACAAAAACCTGTATCAATTTGTAAAACCAATCATGCATCGGAAACAAAATCCTACGTTGCATTATTAATTTAAAACTAGGTTTTCGTCTTAAATCTCAGCTTTTCAAAGTGTCTGTATTTTTTGTAGACTTTAAATATTACTACAATCGATCCTGACTCCTGACACAATTGTTCTGTATTTGTCACAGATATGGCTAAAGAAAAAACTGAAATTAAGGGTGCTTATTGAACGTTTACAGAACTTGTTTATATTATGCTCAATAACCTCTATGCCTGCAATTGGCTTGAAGCAGTAGAAGTACATGAATGGTAACATAAAAATTAAAAAATTATTGTATGCTTTTTGTCAATTAAACCTGATACTTTAAAAGAATAGTCAATCCACAGGTGATTTAAATTGAAGATCATCTACTGACTTCGTGTTACATTGACTTTCTCTATGCATTATAAGCATGCTATTGTCATGTGTCCACAAATGCCTACCAATACCAATTTATTTAGCTTTGCGTATAGTGTAATAGTAGGTACAAGGTACATAAATAATATATAAAAGTATATGCAATATGCAATACATATTGGTATATACAAATTATACTAAGGGACATGTTAAGGGAAACTTGTTTAAAGAAAAACGATGATCTAGAACAAGTTTTGAGAGTTGCTCTTCAAGGACTATAATACTTATCTTAACCCAATATACAGTATGCAGTCATGGAATCTTGATTTGCCTATATAATAATTGTTAGTTCACTGCTGCTTCACACTACTACTGCTACATACAATCAGGTAGTAGTATGCAAAGAGTATTTCGTATTTGTATGAATTGAAGCGCATATAATCCCTTTAAAACCAAACTGATCTAAAAATTGTTTGCCTGGAAAATTATCATAGTACTAAAAATGTCTACAGCACATGATCGAGAAATTCTCAACAGCATCTTTAACCCTCTCCTTCCCACGGGGGATGTAGTATTCGACGAAAATATACCCGAGGAATTGCAAGGTGAGTACTGAGTCATTGAAATTAATGTTGATAAATTACAATGTTTGCTCTAAATGATGAAACAGTGATTAATTCTCTAATCTAATTAAACAGATACGAACAATGACGTAATCTCTTTGGAGGTTGAGAAAGCAAAGGCATTGGAAGTAGAGGGAGTGAAAGAAGCAGAAAAAGGGAATTTAGATAGAGCAATCGAATTATTTACTGAATCCATTCTTGAGTGTCCTAACAGAGCATCTGGATACAATAACAGAGCTCAGACACTCCGTTTACTGGGACAAACGACAGGTAAATGTATAAAAATAATACCAACGATAAACAACGGGTAATACAAGTGAAGAGAATTGCACGGATAATAATCATGGCTCTATCCTATCTGTATTTCACTGTAATGCACGTAGAGGCGAGGATAGACTTGGATAATGCGGTTAGCTTAAGTGAGGGCAAAGGCCGGGCTGCATGTCAAGCCTTTTGTCAAAGAGGACTCCTAAATCTGAAAGAAAACCGGACAGAAGATGCTAAGGCAGACTTCGAAAAAGCAGCTCAGCTCGGCAGTCAATTTGCTAAAGCACAGCTCGTTCAGATGAATCCGTATGCAGCCCTTTGTAATAAAATGCTTCGCAATGTGATGGACAAATTGAGACTTGGAGAGTCAGATGAATACAAAAACGAAAATGAAAAAGAGTCTAATTAACAATTTTCAATGCACAAAATGTATGCACATACATTTATTTTATACGTATAATATTATAATGATAATAATAGTAGTAATGACAATAATACAATATTATCAATTCTAAAATTCTGACCTTTGTTTTGTCTCTAACTCATCTATTTGTCATAATTAACTCATACAAAGCTTGCAGCTTACTAATAATACGTATCAATTTTAGGCTCACAATTGTAAACATTTAAATAGCTTCCCAATTTATGTACTTAATTTGGCATTTACAAATTTAATTTTATCGCTTGGATAACAACTAAATTGTCTATACAACGATACTAATGATAAATAGCTAACGAAACTATAAAACTATAAATTCCAAACACATTTTTCCATTTTTACGTTTATGGCATCCATTTTCATTGCTTCAATATACGACAACAACATATACATTCATATCATAGGTATAGTGAGTGCAGTAAATTAGTGTAATGTGCATGTGTACCTCAGTTCAGACAATTCTGAACAAGAACAAAAATTTTGAGTATAGTATAATTATTTAAATAACTAAATTGCTATAATGTCATTGTGCCACTAATAGTTAAACCGAACAATTTCTAATCGAAAAATCGCTTCCAAATATGTGTCACATACGAGATACGACGCATGTGACATCATTAATATTCATGTACAGTAGCACTGCAGCAGAATAATAAACTTATAATTAATCAATAGTCATATAACATATCTGTCATCATAACAAATGTATCCTTCATGCAAACGTTTATAGCTTAGGAACAGATATTTTAACCCTACCTTAGGATATTTAATTTACGTCCTTATAAACATATTCATTTGATAATTAGTCATTAAATCTACATGATACGTAAAAACCTCGTAATACCATGGAATTATAATGAAGTTGAATTTCCTAATCATAATTCAGATTCATACAACATTTCATACTCATATAATTATTTTTAATAGTTAGGTCCATATAACTTAAATAAATTATAGATGTTTTCTTACATTAGATCTTGCACCAAATAATATTTGCACAGAATAAACAGATTGAGACTTTCACCGAGTGAAGTAATAAACAGGTAACAATCAAAGTTTCAACTACGTCAGTCATTTTGCATACTAGAACGGAATTTTAATGAACTGTGATATTTATATTGTGCCATGAGAAATACAAATCATAATCTTTTCTCTAGATAAAGTAATTTACAGCTTGTTATACAACACTAGCTAAAATAACTACCTACTCTAATTTCCATTCTTTTTATATATTTAGAAAGTTTCATTGTTTTTAACCGCGACACACGAGACAGTGTGAAGGACTACGTACGTTAGGAAACTGTTCGATTGCACACGTTCATTTAATACATACATTAAAAATCAATAGTACATTCCCACAATCACATTTTCGTAATTCCTAAATAATAGCTTGGGTGTGTGAGCAAACAAAAAGGAAAATCAATTTCACTGAGCTTTGAACTAAAATACTTGCCAGCAAATAATAATTAACAATTCTCGATCAATAACATGCATTGTATCTGTATATACAAACAAAGCCATAAGTCAGGCAATAATAATGCTCTTTGAAAATTGCAGAAACCATTGCATGAAAAAGTTAAGCATAACTAAACCAATTAGTGCAATTTAAGCTCAGGATAAGTTGTCCAAACATCATTACATTTTCTGCTTCTTTGTTTCCACCTACCGATTTCTAATTACAGGTACTCTGACTGCTAGCTATTATTTTAATTTAGCTCTACAGGACAGGATTAATGAATTCATTTACAATGAATTTATCATAAATTATAACTATTAGTCTAATAATAGTTGCAGATAACTAACAACAAAACAAAGCAAAAACTACAATTTTGATACGATGGACGGAAATCACGACAATGATTCTGCGGAGTATTAAACAGATACAAATCAATCTAACTGGTATAATGAATATTAATTCAACCATGAGATTGCCGTTGAACCAGTTGAACGCGCATCATATTATGGAGACAAGATTTTACTATTACTACTACTACCTTATTACCAAAAAATCTAACAAAAACAAATTATGAATTATTGCTTTTCACAGGCATTAACTAATTGTAATTTACCAGTATTTTTGCTTTACATAATACGACTCATCCCTTACTCCTAGAATCAATAACAATAATTATCCTCAATACAAAGTTGTTTTGTTTTTCTGATTATAGTAGCGCATGAACCTCCTCACAATGGATATTTTCATTATTCCACATAATAGGTATACAATGTTTGCACAAAGAAAACATCGTGCTATCGAATTCCACCTACGTTCATATATTTTTACATAATCTCGCTCGGTTAATGCTATGCAAATCTCCTCTCTTCTCACATAACGTGTAATCCCTTGTCACTAAAATTGTATTAACAAGTAACACAACTTATCATTGAATAACTAGTAACTTTAATTTTAAACAAAACTTCGTATATTCCGACTATAGATTCATTCTATTATGAATTAACCTACACACATAATATTATTATTCAATACTTTGACTTTCTAACATACACCAATCAAATAAACAATTTTAGACCAATAAACTACATATAAACATATTTCGATTCGACCATAAAGAAGCTTGAATTTTCTACTTATGTTAACTTGTTTTTTAGAGATTACTAGTTTTCTTTGAATTTTGCGTTTCCTAACTGTATTACTTATCTTCATTTACATATGCATATATTCACTCTGTACTTTTAAAAGTCGTTTTCCTGCTCTGTACATTATTTCCAATGCGAAGAAACTTAAGCTGATGTTATCGTTACATTGCGATCGATTTTATATTAAGTTACAATCTGAGACTAACTGACTAACATAATATATTTATAAGTACGCTTAACAATGTAATTTATCCAGGGGTACTACCTAAATAAAACTCAAGCTATGCTTCAATTTCTTCTCGATCGACAATTTCAAAATCTTTGCCTGTTTGAGAGCGTTGACTTCCTTCTGATTCCGTTTCAGAGTTATCTTCCCGTTTAGTTGGCTCCTCCACGACATCCTTCTGTTCGGAACTATGTGAAAACAATTTTTTTTAGATACACGTTTAAGCCTCGAAAACAAAAATCACATATTAATAAATGTATTCTAACATCGAAAAGCACGAGATAAGTACAAAGATTACTGCAACACAATGATTATTATAGAACACATATTTCATACCATCTTCAATGACAGTGCAAACTGCAGTTTAAAATCAGGAATACAGTACAATACGACAGTGAGAAGAAATACTATTATTACAAATTGATATAATGGTGATTGAAAGTGAAACAATTTTTATAGTCATACTTTACACAATTACAAGTGATAATGGTGATTGAAAATACCACAAACGTAGCACAGTAATTACTACTTAATAGTGATTACCGTTTATATGAAGTTCCACTACCCTACCATCACAGTATGAATGAAGAGATGTTGTAGAATTACCTACAAGTTATTAATTTTGACAACAATTTTTACAAAATATAACAATCATCAACTGCTTTGTAAGCAAAAGTCACTGAAAATTGGAACAGTAGCTTTTCTTGATACGGCACGTCAACAACAAAACACCGCCATGAACTAGAATTAGTCTTAATATATAATTTGAGAAAATAAAATGCAACTATACCTCAGCAAAGGTGTTTCTTCATTGTTATCTTCTGTAGAATTTATTTCGCTTGGCGAATCTGCACTATTATCATCTTCTTCTACTTCATCTCCTTTGTACTCATACTAAAGCAAATAAATGAATTGTTGTTATCATATCACAGTCACAAGATCCCCAATAGGTATAAATAAAATATGTGTGGTCTTTTAGGAAATGGGACCTTGTGTGATATTAGCTTTTTGTTACTATAAAAAAGAGCGGAAAATTTACTATTTTCTAAAAATAAAATGAAAAATTTAAATCGACGGGAAGTATTTTTAAAAATTCGGCGAAATTTTTAGTTTACACACAAAAGGCAGGAGAGGTAAACCTTTGATCGCTCCTCACGCCGAATCCTGAATATCACACAAGGTCTCTTTTCTTAAAAACTCACACATATGTTCTTTAATACTATCACAGATTCCTTTCTTTACTTTATATAGTGGCCAAAATGATGCAAGGAATCCCACATCTTCGGTCAAATTGGGAAGCAACCATAAGTGATGACGTCCAAAAGTTATTCCCCAAACAATGCAAAACACAACTAAGCGAAGAACAGCCAATGCTAAAATGAAAACCAAAAATCCAGCCGCTGCCAAACTGAGATAGTATACTCCTTGTCTGAGTCAAAAAATAAAATCAATAAACATTTTTCCAGTAGAAACTTTGACTATGCACGGAAAATTATAACTTGAAATACCTCACTGATGAGGGCCACAATGGGAAGAGACAAACTGCAATCACAGCAATCACGACCAGAAAACCGAAAAAGTAATAATAGTAGGGAGTGGGTTCGTATAACCAGACATAAGCATCCGTTCCATCTACAAACTGTTGCTGCAAGTGCATATCCAAACGAATTTTTCGCTTTTTCTTCTCACCCTCCTCCTGTTATACAAAAAATATTTTAATTAACAACTCAGACGTTAATAAAGTATGATGTACATAGTTGAGTGTAGTACTCTGCAGTTAACATAAGTTGTAACTAGTTAACCTTCTTATGTTTGCCACCAGTAACCTCTTTGTCGGTCTTTTCTTCAGCTTGGCTACTTTCAGCGGCAGTGACAGTGTCTTCTTTCTTCTTACTCTGTTCGGACTCCTTTTCTTTTTGTTTCCCTTCCTTCTTTGAGTCTTTGTCAGATTCTTTCTCCTTTTCCTTTTCCTTGTCCTTCTTCTTCTTTGACTTCAACTCGCTCTCAGGTACTACGATTTTTCTGGCTCGATGGAACAGTTTGTGTCTGAGCATACTGCAACCACAAAAATTAAAAAACCTTGTAGATAGTCAAATTGATTTTTTTGCTTTGAGGCTGAAAAGAGTTAATCGATGGCTTAAGATTACGATGACAATATTGAAATAACTTACACATCCATGTATTCCACGATGGACTCTCTTGTTGTGAACAGGGCTTCTTCATCAGGTTTCGAAGGTTGGGCCCACGGTGATTCCATTAGTTGGTCAATGGCTTTACAAGCTGTTACATACGAGTTCACACGCATTAAATTATTTGTCAAACTTTTTATATTCACAATTTATCACAATATGCAATACTGTCACTTAATATCATGGAATCCCCGACTTGAATGTAATTATTTACCTGTGAAGTACTCCACAGTGTGATTCAAAAACTTGGTCTTTTTGACAGGTATATGCTTTCTCATCCAACGAGCAATTGCATACTCCTCTTTTGTGGGGTCATCTTTTGGTGGAGGTCCCGTATTTTCCTGGGCCTAATAAACATAAAATCAGCAATTATTCATTATCCTTCTCCCCCAAAAATTGTTTCACAAATTAGAGCAAACGATATTTATTACTAATATTTATTAGTAGCAGTTAGTAGCAATTAGTAGCAGTATTACTTACATCTTTTCGCTTGTTCCTCACTTTTCGCTGCTTGGCATCAGCCATAGTTTAGCTGAATGAATTTGAAATAAATACAAGTTAAAAATTAAATTCAACAATGATGAATGAATGAACTATTAGTATACGCTGGAAAAACCAATAAATGTGCTGAGTCACAAGAAAAAAATCTGTCTAAAAATGTGCACTTTGAACAAACTTTTTTGCACAATGAATTAGTGCAAAAACGTAATCCAGCTGATCTTGAACTTGACTTTGGTTGGAATTTATTTTAGTTTCAATTGAGTCAGTCGGAGAAATAATTGGCCTAAAACCAAGATTTAACTGATTGTAAGTGGCTAGCTGTTGAAGGCTGAATCGCACAAGAGACACGACACACACCACGATAAACTTTTTTAAAGGAGAACACTTAACACCTCTATAAATACAAAATCTCTCCGTATTCTGCTTAGAAGTTCCTCCTTATGTTTTACATGCACTGCCCAATGGCTTTACAGACAAGAGACAATGCAGAAAGCTGTTCGTCTATCTGCGAGCCACTTGTTTCGCACAATAACTATGTAATAACAACATTCCAGTTCTTTACACTCATCCACAGCTATAGCTCCTTCTAATATTATTGCCTTAAATGCTTCATCGACTGCCACTGCACACTTGTATATACTTACAAGCCACATCCACTTATGTAGAAGCAGATTCACACATTTACAACGTAGATCTTTTTAAACACACTAGTCGATCACTAGTATTATTAGTATGTAGTAAAGCATGACAAAGCAATATTAAACTTGTCTGTAAACTCAGAAATGATTAAAACCAATTATTATTAATGTTTAATTTAATGCGAGAACTTCTCTATTATCGCTTTATATGCATGCAATTATTGCAGTTCGTCATTAAATATTTAGCAAGGTTATATCGATAAACCTTTCTAAGTAAGTTAAGTCCAATTCAAGTCAAGATTCAAGAGTAAAAGTAACACTAAACAAATAATATCTGAACAACAATGCAATAAAATTAATCACTAAAATGAAAAGTCTAATATTGTGCTACAATTGTTTCATTCGTATATACAGAGTTCTTTATGACACTTTGTAATTGCAAACTCTCCTATACGTAACTGCGTAAAACTATAACCTACTTTCTTAGATATAATAACTTGAATATTAGGGTTTCACACAGACAATCACGATAGCTAATTTGTCTTTATGGCTCAATAAATACACAATGCATTAATTAAGTGAAATATTTGTACTCGTATAAATAGTTAGGTATTATACTTACGATTGATGAATTATCGAAGTGATAGTATGTAATGTTTGTATAATGTTTCTTTAGTAGTATGACACTTTGAAAATCATTCAACTCGCTCTGTTTATACCTATGATATGTTTGCCTTTTTTGGCAACTGAAATTCGAGCAGAGGAAAATATCTGCCTATATCTCTGTGTGTATGTATGTGAAGTATGTGTATACAAAAACTGAATAATATAATTGTTCCTTTTCTCTGTACACCTCCTATCTGTCTATAAAAGACACATGCATTAGGATATAACAGGAGGAACACAAACAACAGCTGTATGTTACGATATGGAATGTATATGTAGGAGAATCGAAGTATTCATACCTATTATGATGATGAATTTGTATTCTGTAGACGAACAATGAACGTGTGTAGTTTTTAATAGGGCAAACTGTAGTACAGTATAGAACACAATGATAATTTCAGAACAACCGTGTCTGTCCACAAATTAGGATTATAAAATTGTGGAGTCTAATGATATTCAATGCACCTTTGGCACATACGTAGCCAATACACAAATAAATATTGTGCAAAGTAGATAACAGTAGTGCAGTGGTTAAAGCTAATAGCCAAGTCCAAGTCAAAGTACGTTCCACTGAACTCTATCTGTACTGTACAAACTATACATGCACACACAGACGCTTCTTCCTTTGCCTTCAACCTTAGCTTTAGTCTTAACAGCATACAACAAACTAAACGTCAGCACGCATACATACCTTCTATGTTGCATATCTAAAATATCTATACACATAGATACAATTCACTCAACTCCTGTATGTGGATGTGGGTATCCAGGTTTATAAGTCTGTTGCAACATACACGACCAACTTTATACTCATAGTCAGTCATAGACACTCAGTCTTAACCATGTGTTAGTTTTGTAGCAAGTTACACCACTATGCACTAGATACCTTATGTTAGACATTTTATGCATGTACCTGCTGTTAGAATGTTCTACTGATTGGTATTATGTACAGAAAAGAATTGTGGAAATGTACATAAATATGGTTCACATATAACATAAAGGATTCATTCTTATACAAATAAGAACCTTTTAAACACAACTAACCTAACCAAACACGGAACGGAGCAAAGAAAGAAGAAAGAAACATTGGGCCATTATGTTCAAAGGGGATGCTTTCCTGTGTGAGTGCCACAATACGGCACAGCAAAGGGTTATATGAATGATTCTGCTACATACGAAAATGATATGCTGTTATGTATGTGCTTTAGTGTTTGTAGGTATATATTATGAAGATTCTTATACTCTTTTGCTGTAAACTCATCGAAGATGGTGTGTTGTGTGAGTGTTATGTGAGAGAGTACTCACAGTCACAGCTTCACACATACACGTCTGCCTGCTGGTGTTAAATTTTGTGTTGCAACCAACGCTGCATGTTGCACCTGCCTCGTATACCTAAGATTCTCTTCAAACTCAATAACCTTCAAGATTCACAGCGATGCACGAGATTTAGATTACGTGTGATAATGCTAAAAGGTTATTGCGAAAAATGAGCAAAAAGTGTTCTTCTTCTTGAAGTGTATTTAGCTTATCATCGTTGTACAGTATACAGATTGTAATGAAATGATCTCTTAGCAAGCTCACAATAGTTTTGCATTATCATAAAATAGGACATTGGAGAGAAAATCTCTGTTGTAAGTCTAGTGCTATTTACCGTTCTCTACTGTGGTCAGTACATTGTTTACTTACTGTGAACTGCAAATAAAACTTGTAATGCGCTTGCAATTTTTGCTTGTATTACGAATATGACTTCATTGACTGCTTTACTGCTTTAGACAAGATACAAAAGACAAGAACACTTATAATCTTTCTTGATTATTAAGATTTTTGAACAGTTTGTTGTTACAGATATTCATAATGCATGCATTCGGGGCTATCTCTTTCATATTTACTTATTATGTAAATCTTAATATTACGGTCTATATACATACAATCATTAATATTCGATACGAAATACACAAAGTCTCCTCTGAAGGAGAATGTTCTATTGTGTATTATGTTTGTTGTGACGATGAAATAATTTAATGTTTTATTATTCAATTGGAAATTCAAGGTTTTTCAAAGCATGCAAAGTTGTTTATGTTGAGTTATCAGTTTTGAGAATCTGTAGGTTTTTGCTGTCTTTACAGTCTCAACTGTCTCAAGGTTCAAATAATATTACTATGTACCTACGTGTTTGATAGTGTGTTTTATATAAATGTTCTTACAAGCAAACTGACCAGGTATAAGACAGAACATCTAATAGTTGTGAATGATATTTAATTAAACTCATATGACTCGTTGCACATGCTATGTCATTGTACGAATTTGTTATTTAAGTAAAAAGATCTTGTTTGTATAACAAAACGATCACGAGATGAGATTTTCCATAGTGCAATAAATGCAACAGGGACATTCATTGTATTGATACTTTTATTAAACTTCATTAAGGTACACAACACACATACACATAACACAATGTTCATAATATGGAAAGTGCACGTGTTGCTTTGTTAAGTATGATTAGTATGAACATTAGTGAAGTACCCATGGGCCTCAGCACAGCTAACCTTTAATGGAAATATTATAGTCCAGTATTATTTGTATACCTAATGTATTTATAACCGAACATAATGCGCTATGGTATTTTGAAAAGTGCAACTGAAGACGATCTTCATGCACATTTCAAACTATCATTTAACCGTACGGATAATTAAATGTCACTAAAGACTTTTACCATCATGAATGACTGTGTTGAGAGTGTAGGGCATGTGTAATTACTTATTTTCTAAAATGGAACGTTTTGGAGCTTTGTATTTGAGAGACATGCTTTCATTCTGGTTTGTCAATATTTACTGAAGGAGTGGACGGTTCTGTGACAGTTATGATTAATTGTATGGAACAAAAATACTACTTAATGCTAATGCCAAAATACATAAATTGTGTTTAACAACATTTTTGGCTAGTACTACTAACTAGTGACAACGTACGGCTCAGTATTTGCTTCCAAAAATCTTGAAATGAACTTTTGCAGGCCAAAAATGCATAGGTACTAGAGTTCAACGTGCTTATATGCAAAGAGTAAAAATAATTTTTGTATGCAGATCATGACAGCCAACATACACTAACTAATGAAACAACATTCACTTCATGGTCTATTTGTGAATTTGAGTGTAACTGAAAGTATTATAATGTCAAGTTTATTCCCGTGTTGTCCATTTTTAACCAGGGAGTTAAGGACATAAACTGTTTGGTTGAAACAGTCTTAACTTAGTCTTAACTATCCGCGTAATTTATTTTTAAAGTAAAATATGATGCTTAATCTGCTTTGATTTCATCTGAAACTTTCATACAGGTACAACATGTAAACTATAGGTAGATAATATGTATTTACCTTTGCATTTAGTTGCTGTGTGATGTGTTATAGTTATGCTTTATAGGATTATTTTAAGAGAGTGCCGAGTGCCTGTATACAGATCTCCGTTGACGTAGTACGAACTGTAGACCGCCGTAGTGTGAATCTTTGTTTATCAACAGAAGAAGGCTACTGAAACTTGCAAAAGTCGACGAAAAATCCACGACAACAGTTGACACTTGAAATCCTTGTCCTATAAAACTATGCATAAAAAACAATTTCGACAATATTATTGAGCATGTAAAACTCAATGATACGATTTTAGTTTGATTTTTCTGCGACCAGTTAAATCATTAAAATCTCTTATTTCCCTAAGTTGGGGTTTCAAGTGAAAGATCTGTGGATTCTCATAACATTATTTAATAATGTCAAGTGCAACTCTTTCCGGTTTCTCTGGAATTGCATACATAGTTGGTACTGCTAAAGATAGCGTTCTGATCAGGAATAGCATCTCTTTAGTGTTAACACGTTCTTATCAACATCAACGGAAACTTGGTCCAGATGTCCATGAGAGAGATAAACATGAAGTAAGTTTGAAGTTTGAAAAATACATAGGTCATATGTACTACCTATGTAATAAATAAAGACGGTGAGTTTAGGGAAATTTTTAAAACACATAAATTACTTTGACTTTTCTTTTGCACAGGGGGACCTTAAAATTCTGGACCTTCCGAACAGTTCTGATCAAACTCAAGTAAGAGAGCAGTACATAAAATTGGCGAAGAGATTTCATCCTGATAGCGGAACTACCGAAGCAAACCCCGAAAAATTTCAAGAAGTAAGTGTACTTAGCTCGTTTTGGACCGATATTTTTTTAATTCTTTGTCAAATGTAACTGGGATATACACGACTCAAACTTGTTCATTATTACTTACAAGTCCAATTCATGTACTGTATGTATTCATCCAAGTATTTTGGTTACATTTATTAGCGTAGTTTTGAGAGTTGAGACATTCTAATTCCATGCTTATGTATTTAGCAAAATTGTTGAAATTGATATATTATATGTGTAGAAGGTATAATCATTAATTCCTGTTCTCAAACAATTAATGGTTTGTATATTCTACATAATATATTCTGTATTGTAATATCTCTATGAAATTATTCTTATAGATCGATAATGCGTATAAAAGTCTGCAGAAAAAGTTTGCTAATGAGAGACACAATCATAACAAGATTGATGGAGAGTACGGTCTTTACTATGAGCAGAAATCAAAGAAAAATGTTAAAGAGGAGAATGAGCAAGAAGATGAAGAATCTCCCGATATTAAAGTAATTTAGTTTTAATGTATTCGTTTGAACATTTGCCAACGCTCTATCTGTATATCCTACTTGAATTATATATAGCTTAATGCATACAAGGCATACATTATTGTAATATTTATCTATAGCACACAGCACCACAACATAGACAGTACTTAAGTTTTGATGGTGTGGGTTCGGGTTCGCCACTTCATCGGGAAAAACAATATCAAAGATACAGAGCAATTCGGGCAGCAGATAATGTAGTAGAACATAGAATCAGACAAGTGACAAAAGAAATCAATGCTGAAGAAACTGCATTGTCAAAAGACAGAAAAGCTGCCAAAAAGATTACAACGGGGTATGTTGTGCAATTTATAATAAAAAGAAGTACAAATATAGATGAATACAATAATACATGTCCTTTACTGAAAAACCGTTTTTAATGGGAAATTAAATTTTTGAACTACATATAGAATTGGAATGGAACGTTTAGTTGAAGACTTAATTCAAGAATCTATGGCCCGTGGTGATTTTGACAATCTTTCTGGTAAAGGGAAACCTCTAAAACATGATTCCTCGTATAATCCTTACATCGACTTCACTACTCACAAGTTAAATCAAGTCCTAATTGAAAATGGATTTACCCCAGAGTGGATAATGCTGGATAAGGAAATTAGAGAGGAGATCAGAAACATAAAAAGAAGATTAGCTACTAAACGCCATAACTATGGTGAAATGTTAACAACCTCTGAAGAGAACGAATGGAACCATTTTCTAACCGAGTTAAACAAAGACTGTGATAATCTTAACAAAATGATTTTGAAGTATAACCTCGTCGTTCCCAGTCTCCACAAACAAATCGTGTCTTTTCAGTTGAAAAAAGAAGCTGCAAAAACGTTGTCGCATTTTTCTTCCGAACTTAAACAGATACAAGATCAAGAATCGCTGCGAAAGAAGAATGCAAGAGATTCCACCGTATCCAATGAAGAGTCTTTTCTAACTACAATATTTTCGATGTTTAAAATTTAATTTTTCGATAAGGTGTACGAGAAAATTGCCTTTTATGTACATAAATACTTTCTAGTCAAATTATACCGATTGTTTTAATATTCTAGCAATAAAGAATTAATCCTTAATCAGTTTTCTTTATACTTTCTTATAATATGAGTCTTTATTTCTTAGTTGCCTCCTTAGCTTTATGCCATCAAATCAAGCATTATGATGATTAAATTAGGTACTTTAAAAATAATAAGTTTAACATAACTAACTAAATAATCTTATACAACACATGATTAAAATTTTTGCACATATTGTGGTAATTATACTATTTATACAATATTTGGATTACGAACTCGCAATTCTAACTTTATTTCTATTTCCAAAAGAGTTTTCCAGTTGGATCTACTCTTACTTTGTTTCGTACTATTAGTTCCAGGGCTTTAGGATATGCTTTATGTTCAGCAGTTTTGATACGCTCTTGAAGAATGAGAGCTGTGTCCTTATGTTCCACAGGAACAACTTCTTGAACAATGATACCACCAGCATCCACTTCCTCCTACATTACAAATTTAGAAATTGAAAACGGAAAAAAACCTGGATTTTACAAGTAACAATTTTAAAATGGTTGTATTGGTGTATTTTTAAGGTTTTATACCTCGACAAAATGAACGGTGCATCCTGCGATTCTTACTCCCGCATCTAGTGCTTGCTGTTGGGCATTGGTTCCTTTAAAACTGGGCAAAAGAGAAGGATGGATGTTAATAAGACGACCATGCCAATGATTTACAAAGGAACCACTTAAAATTCTCATGAAGCCAGCTAGGCACACGATATCCACATGAGAGTCTTCTAGGGCATCCGTGACTTTTGCATCGAAAGCATCTCTTGTGGGAAATTCTGAGTGAAGAATAACTTTGGTAGCAATGCCTGCATTTTGGGCCCTCGTTAAACCTTCGACATCTTTCTTGTTGGAAATAACCAAAACTATCTCAGCCAAACTTCCCGTATTTGGATCTTGAGTGTGGTCGATTAAGGCTTGCAAATTCGTTCCGCTGCCTGAAATGAGAACACCGACTCTTTTCTTTGACACAGGAGGTAGCATAAAGGGCTTCATTGCAGGGGCCATGACATTTGCAAAATTCTTTACTTTAACTTTAGGCTCCTCTGAAAAAATGAACAAGTAAATACATTTTTTTACAACGTTTGATTGATATTTTAAAATTAATTTATTTTGTCAATGTTAAGTTTATCTCACCTCCAAAAATGTCCTTAACAAATCCAACTGTGTGAACATCTTCGGTTATCATGCTAAGAACATGCTGTATCTCGGATGGAGAAACTATAAGTATAGCACCTAAACCGCAATTAAAAGTGCGAAGCATTTCAGTCTCGTTAACTCCGCCTGCTCCGGAAATCCATGCAAAAACAGGAGGAATTGGCCATTTTTCAGCATCTAGTTCAACTCCCAAGTGCTTTGGTAAAACTCGGGGAATATTTTCGGTCAGTCCACCTCCAGTAATGTGAGCAAAGGCCTTAACTCGTCCACTTCTTAATGCTGTCAGCAAAGATTTTACGTAGATTTTCGTTGGTGTTAAAAGAGCTTTTCCTGTTAATTCACAAAATAACTTGTTGTCGAATCGTCATTTTACACTCAACAACATATTTATCACAAATGCTTACAAAGATGGAAAATTTTTAGTCAAACCTAATGTTTGCTTATTGTCAGAGTCGAAAGGGCATTGGTCTTCGTAACTGAGGTCATTCTTTTCCACAATCTTACGAATTAAACTGTATCCATTGCTATGAGGTCCACTGGATGAAAGCCCAAGTATAATATCTCCAGCTTCGATTTTATCAATTTGTGGAAGGTGTCTGTTACGGTCTACAGCACCAACAGCGAAACCCCCTATATCGTAGATATTTCTATCGTAAACACCAGGCATTTCAGCGGTTTCTCCTCCTACACGCACCAAGCATATCATCACGTTTAAAATTGAAATAATTATGTATATCTATTAATTACTTATTACTAGAATTATATTGCGCAATATTTACCAATAAGCGCACAGTTTGCTTGACGGCATCCCTCGGCCACCCCTATGATAACATTCGTGGCCATATCCACACGCACTTTTCCAGTGGCAAAGTAATCCAAGAAAAACAAAGGTTCAGCTGCATGAGCAAGAATATCATTGACACACATAGCCACCAAATCAATTCCAATAGTCTCATTAATTCCCGTCATTTCTGCAATCTGAATATAAATGAACATCACTGATAAGAGAAACTGTAGGTTTCATATGCAAATTCTGTTATTTGATTATTATTTTGTCTTTATAATCGTTTCTTTCATGAGTTCATGGACTAACCACTAATTTTGTCCCGACTCCATCCGTCCCAGAAACTAAATAGGGATCTTTATACCCAGCAGCCTTTACATCAAAGAAGCCACCGAAACCTCCAATATCTCCGACGCATCCTGATCGCTTTGTTGTATTTGCAAGAGCTATAATATTTTTGACAAGACTGTCTCCAGCGTCAATGTCAACTCCACTTCCTTTGTATGTCATTTGACCTCTCATCAAAAGGGATCTGTAAATATACAATTGTGACAGCACGATAAAAAACCTTATATAAAGCAAAGCTACGAAGACCTCACGAGGTAGACTAACGGCAGGATTCACTAAAAATGTTATATCCTTAAATTAAAATGAGTACCTATTACCTATACACACTGAAACATTAGAGCTTTAAAGCGTTACTACTGTTGTAGATAGTGTTGTAAGTACTATCCAATTTTTTGAAGTACAGATATGAATAAAGCTGACTAAAAGTTTTAACTAAGCTTCTATTTAACAACTTGTTTGACACAGTTTTGCCCTTTACAATATGTGTGCCAAGTTTCATTTGTCTAGCTTCATTGCTACTTTTGCTACTCGAGTTATAGTGTTGACAGACAGACGGACAGACTTTAACGGTTTTATAAAACCTCGTGAAGTGTACAAAAGGAATTGATACCTACTTAATATCAGCTTACATGTATTAATAATTTACAAAGATTTTTACAAACAATGTTTCTGTGTCGCATTAAGATATTAAACAATCTCTTATAGGTGTCCTCAACCTCATAGCGTATAGTATCTACTTACAATTAGTACATGTGTACTGCAATACAATAAATATGTTTAGATTACCGAGCAATCCCTTTCTTGGCAATATCTGTCCTATACTGCGCTCCAACAAACTTAATGATGCAGGCGGCCTTGAGGGCTTTAGCTGAGGCCAGGGCAAGTTCGGTGCCTAAAGCAACAGCAATCAAAACACGACCTCCACAGGTTACAATTTTTTCATCTTGGAATTTGGTTCCAGCATGGAATACTGTGTGTCCAGCCTGTGCAGTCACCTCGCTTAGATGAGTAATCTCCTTTCCCTTGGCATACGACGAAGGATAACCAGCGCTAGCCATCACAACTCCTACGGCATA
>JAQFYB010002256.1:0-25835 GCA_034694085.1 Pogonognathellus longicornis | reverse complement strand
TTAGTTTTCCGCACTGTCTCATTATTTTTGCAGGTTCGTCGAGTCGTCGTGACAAGCTAACAGGACTTTCACAGTACGGGAAGGAAACTAAATGCCCTGTTTATAAATAAATCGGGAAACAGTAGTGTATCTGTATATCACAAGAAGATAAGTATTCCCCTGTAGTAAACTTACATATCTATACATGTAACCACGCTCAATAACATTAAATTAATTAAAATCAACCCATTGCTTTGCCAATTGTTTTTATTAAATTACTGATTTCAACAGCACTCTGACTGTCTCTAATCCACATAATTCGGATTTCCTGAGACAGAACGGAATTTGACTTTGCCTGTGTGCACATGAAATAAAGCAATCTCACAAGTTCCACTTGTATCACAGGAGAGCAGTGAGATCACCGTTAAAAACGATGCATTTGTATGTGACAAAGTGGCAATGCATCTGTTCTGACAACATAAAAATCTATTGGTAATGTGATCATAAATAAGAACCGGGTTAGTTAAGTACTAAATGTCTCAAGTTTCAGCCAGTCTGGCTACTACACTATGTACTGTATAATATAGCGTGATCAGTTTTCGGTGTACCATAAGGCTAATACTGGGTAACCATGGGCTGGATAAAGCCTTACTTATAGTTAGGCCTGTCTCAAAAAGGCCACAGGACATTTCGAAATAAACCACTATACATATCTTCTAGAGAATCGTTTTGCGCATTTAATGAGCAATGACACAATGTAGTTACGCAACATTATGTGCGCTTAAAGCGCTTTGGCGCAAAGCATCTTTAAGTGAGATTTCATTTCTTCTCATTTAGTGCATAAGCCCTATGGATACTGAAAACTGATCACGCTTTATATGTTATTGTACAATTTTTGACATTTGAAATGTCACTGTCAACTGGCTTACTTAAGTACGCAGACTATTAATGTTAGTATCAAGCAAGAAACGTGAGACTAAGTAAAATCCAAACTGTCTGTACTCCTACTCTACTTGAAGGTCTGTGTTGTAAAAGGGTTTATTTCAGAAAGCCAAAATCAGACTTAAAAAATCCATAGTAACTAGGTAATTTTAGGAACCATTTTAGGAACCATCCCTAGATTTTAGATTTTATTTCTGAAATAAACCCTTTTACAACACAGACCTTCACTTAACTACAAAGCTGACTTGTTTATATAAGACTTATGATTATTTGAAACGAGAGCAATAAAATGTCTTAAGAGTAAGACGAAGATACAAGTATATCAGAATTCAATGGGCATTTGCTTTAAACATTTGTTACAAACTTGGTTTTATAGCTAGATCTTTCTAAAGATCCTAAAGATTCTTGGAGCGTATAAATATGAGAATAATAGAATTTTTTTAAATGCATAAAGATGGATAAGAGATCACCTTATCAATTGCATCTTTGGACACACTTTTATTAAGATGCTTTAGGCGAATAATTTACAGAGATATTTAGGCAGTAATGCAAATTACATGGTTTACATATTAGCTAATTACATACATTTTAGGAATTCTTTTGATGTAGACGTTTGATAGCGGAATGCTCATTGATATTGGTATCGTATTTTATACGGGGTTATTTTGAGCTATTTTTCACTTTTATGTATGTGAACACTTGACTTGAGTTAAAAGCGATTTTATTACAGTAGTATATAATATTAGCGACGCAGGAAGTCAGATAGCAAAGATACAAAGTTCATCACAACTTCAAATCCAGCATGGCCAATTACAAAGATCCCCATAGTTTGGGTGACCACATTACAGCAATGATAGAATATTTTTATTGGACTCACTTTCTGGACTTTCTTTTTTATGGTGCAATTAACGGTATCCGCATTTGTGATTTCTTCATCAGATTCTGCAAATGAAAGCATTGACTCATCATCATTTTCATTGTCCGTAATAGACTCACAGGTATCATAATCAATATATTCCTCTTCTTCTAAGCAACTGCAACAGCCAACACTTTCATCATCCGTGTCAGCATCAGGACATTTATCTGTTATGAGCTTTTGTACGTTCTTTTTTGATTTGTCCTTGTTATGACCTAGTCGTCTCTGATAGGCTTTCAGTAGAGTTTTAGTCATATTTCTGAATCGGAATACAATTTGAGTGATGAAGAACAATTTCGGAAGAACATAGTTCGTGAATACTCGAGGATGAAATCCGTACATGTCGAGTGTTTCTTCTCCAGTCAAATCATTGAGGTTCATATTTGCCAATGTTGTCTCAACTGCTCGCACTTCCTGAATGCACCTCGCCCTCAATTTGCACTCCTTTCGGGTGTAATTAGAGTAAGCAGTCATCATTTCATCGAATTCTTTTTTCAACTCGGTTTGATTTGTGGGCAGTGGAATACCCTCGAAACTCTCGGATAAACGTGCGGCATCCACAGCTATTCTGAATAAAACTGTGCAGTCATTCAAATCTGAATACAGTTTTCCAATCAGCACTGCTGCCGGCATGTTTATCTCTCCATTAAGTTGGACTTCCTCTCGAGCATCCGTACACAATGGGTAACTATGTGTGAACATACCAATTCAGCACCATTTTTCTTATAGTACAGATATCTAAATGTATCCGTATTTTCATTTACATGTAATTTCAGCAAGTGGGGACTATTGTATTAGTTTATGTATAGGCATTGTGTATACCTACTACACCCAGCATTGGTAAAATTCCAAGTCTTTTACGATTGGATATTCAGGATGAGACAGAAATCAAAGCTTTATCTTTTCAACTTACAATAAGAGAAAGAGAAAGTTATTATTGCTTATGTATGCAATTAAAAAATTTCAATGTTTTATCTTAGACAAAAATTGCAATACAGGGTCTTTTGCTGTTAGAGACTAGTGTCACTAGTTAGTGTCACATTGATATATAGCAGTAATTATTTTACTTCATTCGATAACTATTAATATTCCCCTCCCACTTCTGCCGGATTTGATACACTTATTAATTACATTATATAGTACCAGTTTGATTTCTGTTTCACCCGATAAATAAGGAATGGTTAATTACATTGAAGTAGACAAATCTGGCATAGTGGTTATATTCGGAAGACTTTCGCCATCATCTTTGCTTCCTCCCATTTGTATGTAGGGCTCTCGTAGAGTTGAGTGTTAAGGATGAGATGAGTGGAAGTCTGACTGACAAATGGATACGAATTCCTGAGTTTTTTCTATGCATTCCTGTGTAAGACGAGTGTGTATAAAATGTAGGGAATCATTTGTCTTAATAATTCTCAACATGTATGACATACTTTACTGTTTTAACTTTTGTCAATGCTATGGAAATGATTGGCTATTTGATTTAAGGGTCCAAAAGGTTACGTGATAGATCCTACAATTCTTTATGAGACGGATGAAAATAAAAATCCATCTGTGAAGAATGTACCTAATTCATGTTTTTCAATGAATAAATACAACATCAAGGAAATTGGGTTCCATGGCAAGTCGGTCAAAGTGAATACGGTCAAAGACGAATGGCGAAAAGAGTCAAAGGACATAAAAGTCAAGACAATTACAGTCAAATACAAGGACTAAACAGGTTACGTAATTACTGTAGGTAATTGGCTTATTTCAATTTCATCTATAGAAAGACATAACCTCAAAGGTTTTTTCTTAATGCAATAGCCATTTTATTATTAAAAGGGGCTATGTATTTTGGGAGGAGGCCTATGGATGGTTTTTGATAATAGTCAAATTCAATAATTAAAATGATGATGCTGCTAAAGTTACAGTTGTCTTGCTCTTAGAATTCCTGGAGAAACCTGAGGCCTCACCTCCAGAACAATAGCCCCATTGTTAATAAAATTAATAATACAATGGACCTTTTGTTCTTTTGCGACGCCTCAAGGGTTTCGAGAGAATTTTTTTTATCGTGCGATGGCTATAATTATGTCATTGAATTTCGAACTACAGCTGTGCAACTCATTTTCACTTTATAGGATTTGTCCATTATGTCGTTGACCAATTTAGCCTTGACTATTATGTCCATTATGGCCTTTGACCGTTGTGTTTTGACCGAATCACCCGGCTACCAGGAAATTGAAGTTATCGGTTTTATGATAGGAGCCGTAGGAAAATAGGAGTTCTTTGGAAAGTTCAGAAAACGATTAAAACTTCCCGAGGAGTTGAAGAGTAGGATAGTGATGATGATTGTCCTGAAAGGATCATGTAGAATTTTACATATATAAAATTAACAAGTAATTCATTTGTTAAAACAATATCCATACTGTAAGTGCCGTGTCTGTGGCTGTGACCAATCCCATTGTATATGTGACGGTTATTTCCATTAATTCATGAAAATTCTTCTTCTTGGGATGAGCTAAACATATCAGTAAATAATTTTGTATTTGTCTGTGTATTTTACATTCTACACGATAAAGAAAAGTTATTTTTATGTGTATTTTGCTTACTTATATGTATTATAGTGTTTCACTGCAAAATATGTGCAACTTTCCGTAGACAGGGCTAACTAAGGGGCTAGTTTACCTCATGTATAAGCTCTAGAGACATTATAAATGGAACAAGCTATATAACACAAGAACTAGGTTATAAAAAATGTAGCTACCATCCAGGGAGAAGGACACTATACATGTTAATAATAACGTCTGTTGTTTATGACATTTCCTGTTTCAGTTCCTGCAAATAATGCACCTTGTCTCTTACATTTAGATTTAATATTTAGTACTGCCAATCTCCTTACGACCTTCTTGACTTCCTTCAAGCAGAATTATTAGAAGAAAGGCAAATTATGATGGAATATAAATATGCTTATAGGGTCAGACCAGGATATTGGGTCAGACGAAATATATTCACACTGTAATCATTGTCACGTTTCGTAGTACATAATAAAATACATGCTACTTACAATAAATTAAGCGTGGGTGGGTTAAGTGAAGTTATGTGATGGGTATATTGTATAAGTGCAAGTTATTTGCATTGAACCACATGAATGTAACAGTGATACTGTAATGAAAGGGAATTAGTAGATTATACTTCTATGCAAATTCACGTACACCCATATGATTGTCTATTCAGTTTGATATGAGCATGTATAGGCACTGCTGAGTTTACACTCAGCTATTTTACGTCAAAGCCGAGGCTCTCATCCGATTCCTTATTATTTCTTATGGTGGCTTTTGAGTTGTCACTGTCTGTCACTCTGTCACACAGCTCAGAGATCAGCATTTGTTTTGCAACATTCAGGTTGAGTGCTTTTGATATGACGATGACAGTGCCCTTTACTTAGATTTCTATTTAAACCACACAGTTATCACCTACTATAGCCTTTAGTGAATGTGAGACTATTTTTAAATTCAATTTAAATGAAGGATCGGGTGCAAATAGCGTAACAAACTAACTCTTAAAATAGTTGGAAACAACAGGAAAAAGAAAAAGTACTGTGTAGTGTGTACCGTACAGGACAACGGACTGCTTCTTGTAAAGCACAATAGGTATAATCCGATTTGATTATACACATTATAATGATCTTAACCTTGAGTGTGACAAGTAAGACTGGGATGCTGTAATAATAGTAGGTAATTAAATGAAATGTTATGAGTTAAGCTAATTTTGTATTGGCACATACTTATTAAGCGTAATGAAACCGGAATGCAAGAATTTATCCAGAATCTCTTTTTGTACCTACGTCATTGTAATTTGATTTTGTGAGAGATTAACAATAAATTACCCTGCGTAAGAAAAGAAACTGTCGTAAGCTGAACTCGGGAGGAAACAGATACGATCTGAAACCTTTGTCATTTAATCCTGTGTGTGTCCCTGCTTTGAATATCATTTTCCATGACACATTTGCACGCAACATATGCATGTAATAAATCAAAGTTTTTAGAATACTCGTTCTTTTGACAAAAGAGTAAAACTTTTAGTGTGTGTGAAACAAAGTTACCTACCTATTTATTATACCTACTTGATTTCATTCATCTTCTGAAGACAAAAGAGTATGGCTGCATGTAAATTCGACAGATATCCATATTTGTCTGCTGTTAAAAAAGTGCTATTGTCAACTGCGTTGCTTCGTTTAATTTTATGGTTTACCCCATAGACAATTTTCTACCCTTTGCATGTAATATGACTATTTGCTTATTAAAGGCTTCCTTTCCTGTGACGTTACAAGCAATGTGTAGCATTACGAATTTACGAGCAAGCTATAATATTGTGTGTACACGCGTTGTAGTGTTTGATTGTTTGATTACTGCAAATATTGATGCTTAGCAAACCAATTATGGGAGAAGTAATCCTTTTTATGTGCAATACTAACGCAGAAGTTGGTCAATTATTCCGAACAGCATCCCAAATTTTAAAGTAGGAGGATAATAGACACGTTACATAGAAAAGATGCTGCACCTACTTAGTGTTACACTGTTGCACACTACATCTACTTAAAAGCGCAACTTAATTAAGATAATGATGGCTGCATCCAATCAAACACTAATTTGTTCTTGCGAATCATCTTTCTTCACTTCATTTCTCTTAATTTACAACAAATCTTACATGCTTTAACACTGTAGTTAAGTTACATAATATTAATTTAGTGGTAGATCATTCCAACTCTGCGCTACTCCGAATCTTCATGAATCCAATACATATCCACATCATTGTTGTTACCAGCTTATTCACACAATAAGCACAGGGTTGGCTGACTCAACTGCAACTGGTCGAGCTGTTGTCTATTAAACAACGTAATTACTGAAAAATAATATGACTCGTGCTACTTTTTATACTGCTATAAAAAGTGCTGAAAAATACATTCATGCACATAAATTGTAGGTACACATAAATTGTAGGTACACAAGTTTTCAATATGCAATCATACTAAAGAATGAAGTTTATTTAATAGACAGGCCTGTCAAGTGTCAACATACTTACCTACATACTAAGGTGTCTAGATTACAATTATGTAATTAGAATTGAATTATTGTCATTCATTGTGGTAACAATGTTCTAATCGTAAGTTGTTTCTAATGTCTGTATCATATAGGTCGTAGAAAAACAATTCCAATAAAAATTGGTATTCGAGTCTCATTAAAAAATTTTGAATTAGTTTTAGGTGGGTAGAGAAGAGAGATATCAAAAATCCTTTATGAAATACACTTACCTACTTGAAACAAAGCGAACCTCTTTCAGAATGTAACATAATGGGACTTGTGTAGTAATAATAAATTGTTTATTCATTACATTGCAATTTATGTAGTATCTAGTTTGCAGTGAGCTTATCTGCTGTAATGTGACATAATTTAATTTGCAGTCTAGAAATATCTTTTAGTAGGCAAGGCATTAATTGTTAATACTTTATTAGCGCGTACGCAATTTACCAATATTCAGTCATCTCATCAAAGATTTCGACCTCTAAAAGTAGCATTGTGTTTGTATATAGTTTGTGTCTTGAACTGTCACTATTTTTTAAATGTCAAAGTGTTTTTCATTGTATGCGTCATGTGTAATGTAGCATCTCAAATCTTTGATAGTAAGTAGCTTAGTTGTTGTCGCCAAACTAAAGGTTTTGACTTTGACACACACATTAACACATCACTATCGCCATCGTATAAACTGTGTGTAAATGTGAATGAAACTAAGCCAAGTGACGAAAAGTAAGTCAAATAAGGAGCTGTATAATGACTCAACTATATGTAATTATACACACACAATGGTTTTGCCGACATACCATTCCTCTTTAGGTTCTAAGTAAGTCAAAAAGCCAAGTCCAAATCTATAGCAATGAATTGCATAATTAAATAGTGTGCAAGCGAAAGGAATGGGGACTGGAGCCATTATGAATATTATTATGGTCAAATGATACTGTGTCGTCTTTTAAATTCTAGGTCATGAAATTAAATAGAATTCACTTTATATAAAATCTTCTGTACTTATTTAGACATGAGATAATTTTATAAGATTTCATATTATTACCTATAATATTCCTTCAATAGCTGTACAGCTGCACTTACTGCGTAATTAAAGGAAATTCTTTCTAAAAATAAGTGCAAATACTCGTTTCATCATCATCAATTCGAGGTGATTCTGCACGTTCCTATACTCGTGTTGTTTAATTCAATATTAACAGCCAAAAACAGCATACAGGTGTGGTACATGTTGCCATATTGCATGTATGTCTATGACTAATAGCTAAGTATAATAATTGTCCTATAAAATGCATGATGCAAATGCAATTACTACTCCACCGTTTTTACTAAACACTTTGGGGAAAAAATGAATACATGTATACCTAGGTCGTTTCCTCTACTTATGTACAAACATTAATTATTACCTCCTTATTTTTAAGATCTATAAAACTGTAGCATATAAATCAGCAGTTATAAATACATTATAATACTATTATTCACGTAGATTTATTAATTACTTTGTTTACACAAAAGGTGTAATGTAATTATGCAACTCTTTACGTAAATATGTTGGTATTAATTAGTAGGTCTAGGTATGCAATAAATACGCATTTATATAGCTACAACATTTTATGAGACATTGTTTATTTTATACTAATTAGATTCTTATATACATGTAGATTAACCTAAGAGCTTTAATCCAATTACACATACGATGCAGGCAGTAATATTATATTCCTAACTATTAATCCAAAGTTTCCTCCACGTGTACTTAATTGCTAAAACACATTGTAATTAATTTAAATCAATTTTAGTTACAGCGACAGTTAGTTGTGACCTTAAAGTATGTCCTCAGACAGAAGTATAGTCCACACCTTAAAATATATGTTAAGTTTTAACTTTTTAATGCATCTAGTTAGAGTAAGTAAGAATTACCTAGTTTGATTTCGATTCATGTACATATTATAATGATATTATAATTAGCCAGTAATTATTGTTGTAGTTAATTTATATATGTAAAATAGTCGTGTAGTGTAACGTGGAAATTTTTATAGTTAATGTACTATAATGGAGATATTTTATTACTAGCTATGTCAACGGGGAATACAATAATATCATCGTATTACCTGAGCTTGAAATGCAGAACAAATTATTAAACTGGTGCTTGACACTAAAGATAATTTAGACATTATTTGCTTCTTGTGTGTTCGTTTTAATGGAAATTGTAATTGAAACTTGACCAATTGGTTTGAAATAATGTAGTAGATGCATATAATCTATGTAAGTAGGCTTTTAATAATAACAACCCATATCTTCTTTGTAGCAGTTCAAAATGAGAGTAATATAACCTAGAGGCACACTGTGCTAAGCTACAGTAAAAATTAGCTGTCCTTGTAAGCAAAAGAGTCATTTAGTTGCTGTAAGAAGCAATTGATGCAACGTTCCAACTTTTTTATGTCTTGTTAAACTTCATTGGGCTTACAATTAAAATCGCATTATCATTTGATCCACTTGTTTATTCCACGACTAATAATAGCTTTACTAAAATATAAACTTCTGGCTACAGGCAGAAAATGATGACATAATTCATTCCTATTGCTAATCGACATAATGAAAAATTATTAATCTGTTTAAATGCTATATTTAATATTCTATAAGTTTATTCTTTCATACTATTGTCATCCAAGTATGAAACTAAATTAACATACATGAGAAATCTTTGTGACAATCAAGAAGAAACGATGAATCTGTTTGGTCATTCGCATGCATCATGTAATATTAATTTTTTATAATTCAATGTAACAGCTATACATAATCATTAGAGAAAGAAGAAAAGAAATTGTAGAGTATTCTTAGACATTAATCTGTCACAGGGATTTAGAACGACAGAAAATTAATCGGAATGACAAATCTATTGCCAATCTTCATTCATCCGTTGATTATGCATGAATAATTGGGTAAAGGAAATAGCATGCAGTGAAGTAGATAGAATTTTCAAGCAAATGCATTTTTAATGGACCTACTAGGTAGGTACAACTAAAACGCATTTAGCGTAGAAGGAAGTCAGAGAAGATTAATTTCCTTCTGTATTGCTCTTTACGCGTTTGCAATTATTGGTGCTATCGTACTACTGCACTCCATTCTCTATGACTTTATAATTTTATCTTGGAGTGATTTATGTCTTGAATCATATCTGGCAAATATCAGTTAAATAATGGCAAAGCGTGGTATACCGTATACCTAAAGCTACACATGTTTATTCAAAGTTTGACTAATTCCTTATCATTTGCCTGTAATAAGGAAATGGAAACAGGTGATTGTTATGATCTCCTCTGTCTTTTTATTGATCAAACTTCAGAGATAGTTTACTAAATCGTTTGAATTTGCTAATCACAGGTTTAAATTACGGAAAACTATATTTCATACTTTGACTTTCTACGACCTAAGTCAGTCTAACCATGTAATATTACATTAGTAATATTAGGTACCTACATATATTACCTATATTTTAAATGTATACTATCGAAGGTACTACGAGGAAAACAAATTTTTAGATAAATGAATACATACATTACCAACGTGCATGCATTCCATTCCAATTGCAATGCAAATATTAATATTAATGATATGATTTTATGCATAAGGAAGTGTGAAGGCAAGTTTGTTCTTTGTTTTTAATGAAACAATTTCAATTTCTGATTACTGAGTGTACGTACGCGTACGGTTTAATTTTTCCTGTTGGGCTTAAAGGCAAATAGAACGCACGATTTGTAATCAAAGGTAAAAATCTTAAGCAAGACTTTGTAAATCATAAATGTTATAGATTTTGCGTGTATAGACTTCGTTTGCTCACTTCTGGTAGCCACACTTCAGCTCATTTTCTATATGAGATGGTCTAATTACGCGAGCAGTAGTTCAAGCAAATGAATAAGATTCAACAACTTGTAATTAACAAGGGAATCTCTTTTTTTGCACTGAACTGCAATATGTTTGTACATATCAACATAACAATGTTTACAAGTACATACAGATTTTGCGTTCATTGCAGTAACCCAAGTGTAACAAATTGTTTTACTACACACTCGAGCAATGTAATGCCTACAATCATCTGTCTGTCTGCATTTACCTCAAACTCATGAGTGCGTACTTATATTCACATTCTTACAATTACAGATCTTGCAGCCTTTCGTTTACGTACTAAGTTGCACAATGAGGTAAGTACGTGCTAATTGATTCATACATCTTAACAAGCTATCACTTAAGGTCCTTCAGTTACACGAAAATTATTAACTACCTATGCAGATGTAGCCATAACTATAGAACTCACATGTAGTGATGTTGCAGTGCATTTTATAATTTTATATTTATTATTCATGCTTTAACACTCTTGTTCTTACAAGCAGCTACTTACATGTGTCGGTATTAACATTAAAGTTTAGAAAGGAATGCGAATTCTTTTAGAGTTTTTCGTTCCATTAATTTACTCTAGTCGAAGGATGATCGTTCGTTGTGATTTCAAATTTTCTTAACCTGTTGTTTATTGTGTAGGTATATTCCATACACATAGCTTTAACTTAAATGGATCGCAATATATTCTATGTTAGCTCTAATGCTACATACATAGCTACTACTACAGTTACAAACATAAACACAGAAAAATAATATATTTATAGGTACACACAAAAATCATTTATATCTCACATCTACAGTAGTTTATTAATTGCAGCCTTATTGTCGATAAGCAAGTGCATTGTTTTCTGCGTATTTTTCATATGAAAGGTAACTCAGCAAATAATAGCTCAAATCTAGTGCAAGTGAAAAGTTCGTCTGACCGGTTGAGTTAAGAGTAAAATGTAAGTTGTAAGTTGAGTTTGTTTTGATCGTTAGCATTTACTATTTAGGAGAATGTTCTATAGCAGTTTGTCATTAAAGAACTCATGTCAGAGAAGTTTTCATGGCTGATGGGAATGGGAATGAACTAATGCTTTTGTGCTAAGTGGAGCTTATCAATGAAATGGAAAAGCAATGAGATGTTTGTGGGTGGCCACTTCACTTAATTATATCAACTAGATAATAGGCGAAGGCAATGTATTAAACCTGCTCAAAAAACATTGTTCTAAAATTAAAGGTGTACATACCAGAACAGATAGCGTATTAGGTAATACATAAATTAAAAAATTAGTAACCAATTTATCTGCATAATAAGTTACTTAACATAATATATAGAGTAAAGAGTAGTACACATGTTTCTGATAGTCTAAATTCTAAATACGTATTACATACAATTTACTAATTACCTACTCTAATTAGCTACCTTGCATATTAAAGGGGATAATAAAATTACACTTTAAAATGTTTCTCATAATAAATTAATTAATTCTCAGGTTGAGAGATTACGTATAAACAAATCGGCTTAATGTATGAAGTATATCTTGCATTCTTACAGAGCTTCAGTAGATAGGTACTTTAATACAAGTATGCCATTTTTTGCATCAAAATCCTTGGTCTTGTATACATCGATAAAATCAGTTCGTGAACAATACAAACTTTTATGCAAAGCAAATTATAAAAACAAAATTGACATTAGTACCTAATCCCTATTAATATACAATGTTTAAATTTACTTTGTAGATTTATTAATTGGCACTACTTCTATGAAAGTTATGTTTTTCCTGGTTATAGCTGAAAACATTAATTCGCATATGAAAACGGAAAGACTAATACAACAACCTATACTTAAGATGATAAATATAACCATAACATGTTCTTCAGATAAGGGTTTGAGGTTATTTTGTTTCTTCTTTGTTTCGACAATTGCGGAAAGTTCTTTATAAACTTCAGTATGTGTGTTTTTCATCATTTGAATTTTTCCGTATTGTTTCATAGCATAAATAGCTTCGTTTTCCCATTTATTGTAAATAAAACTTTCATATATGGCTGAAATTATAGGATTGAACGAGTCCACATAAACTGAATCCCTTTGAAATGCGATTGACATGGACGCCCAGAAGGCTGGAGTCTTAGAAAGAACCAAGGGTTCTACAAGAGGATTTAATGTCAATGATTCAGCAGCTATAGTTGTTATATGAGGAACCCATCCAATGCACACAGTGTGCTTTCGTAAAAGGGCATTCGTAATACATTCAGTACCGTTATTCGGGATTATTCTCAAACGATATTTTATAGTTTTGATTGCTGTAGACTCACTTTCTGCAAAAAAGCTTTCTTCCACTACTCCCACTCTGTTCAGCAGAAAGTTGTAATCCTCCCTTTGGGAAAGTTCTTCAAAATTTGTCGGAATTTCGTCATAACTTGGAAAGGTTAAAAAACTAACCAAATTGCACCTATAGCCAGTTCCAGTATTAAGAGTTAAAATCATCCAGAGAAGAGCGAGGATCTTAATTCTTTCTGGAATATTAGGGCATTGTTCCAATGAAAGTTGTATCGGCACAAAAAAGGCATCAAATACAACAGAGTAGATTGAAAGTGATGTACCCGTGTTTGTCAACTGCGGTTGAAGAAGCATAGAAAAAATCATAGCGATTACCATTGCAGCAAACGATATCATTACGAAAATCCACACTTGAGATTGAAAAGGGTAAAAAATAGCTTGCCACTTGATATTCACTTTAGGTAAAGCTGTCATAAATAAAAGTTTCACTGCACCGAAGACACTTGTAAAGTCTACAATTTCATACACGTCACTTGTGTAGCCAAGAAAGAGAGCAATGTCAAAATTTCGGTGCACATAAATAATATCTGCAATCATACCTTCCCATGTACCATCCGCTAATCTAGTTCCATACGATAGCGCTTCACGGGGTGCATACAGATAAAAAGTGAAGTTAAATTTTTCTGCTGCAGTCTTCATTACATTGTAATTAATCCCTCCTGGTTCCTCCTTTCCATTTACTTCTTGTATTACAACGTAAGGAGGAATTCGAGCAGCAGAAATTCTTAGATGACGACCACGTAACTTTGCACCCATGGAACCAACTTTTGTCACAGAAAGATCGCGACAATCTGAAATTTTCTGCATAGCTCCTCCATTGTATACTTTTGGATCTATATAAAACTCCCCTGAATTTATAGACAATCCAAATTTTTGTCCCAGACCTTGCACGACTTTATTTTGCGTCAGTAAAGCTAATCCTGTGTCCAAACCAACGAAAATAAAAGAATCTTTCTTCTTGTTGCACAAGTTTTGTATGCGATTCGTGAGTATTTCAATATTAGGGTTACTTTGTGGTGACCAAACAATAATTATAATAGAATTCAGTGTATGATGCAAACTTCTGTTATTCTTGTGAAAATTCCCATGTACTACTGGATACATGGGGATTAACCTGTAATCAAAAGTATCTTCAATATAGGATTCTTGCACAACCTGAACCGAAAATGGTTTACTAATTTCGGAAATAACATGATTTAGTAAATTATTAAATTGGTTTAATATTTTGTTATTATAGATGATCCCTTTTGAATCTGTGATTCTAAAAAATTCACTGCAAATTAGTATTTTAATAAAAACGAAAGAAACGGACATTGTTTTGAAGGGGTATGTTTAGATTGTCACTAAAGACCTTGCTTTCTTCCAGCAGTTACGATAATGAATCTCTTTTCTTATCTACGTCTCCTTAAAAGTGGCACAGGCATATATTTTCTCATCAAAAGCATGTAAATGTAAATCAATAAATTTGTAAGTATAATGGCTGAACTAACAAAATTAATTTTGATTCAAACAATTAAAAAAAACCTAAATTATTAATTTATAATTATAGTACTCCGAGGATCGATTATCTTGATTGGTGGAGGAATGAATTGAATCAGAATTCAGAAATAGTTTTACCTTTAATAATATACCCTACCTTACATAATAATAGGACATCAATCTGAAGTTTCCGTTTGGTTTGTACTGTACTACCACTTGGTAAATAAACGTTGACGTAAAATGATATTTCCATGAGTTCGCAATCGGTGATGTACCGGGATCAGTAATTATTTCTCCATTAACTTGTGTTTACTTGACATAAAAAGTTCCACTTTGCAATTTTGGATTATTAGCCCGTTCTTCATAGAACATGAGTTATAATTTATAATCTGTGTGTATTCATGTAAAACATCGATGGGACATTTGGAAAAAGCAAATTCTTAGTAAGTAATCCATGCATGGCTTTTGCTTTGTGCTGTGTCCAAGGCACGATGTACAAATAGATTGTCATCAAGTTTCCTCAAGTTAATGAAGTTAATTAACTTGAATTTTCACGATTCATTAATTAGTAAAAAGCACAAATGTTTCGCATTACTACACTACTATATGTACGCATGAGACAGATACACATGTAAGCAGTGCGGTTATTCAGGTATACAATCGAACCAATCAATCATTCAATGATTATTATAGATCATTACCTTCACCGTCACCCAGACAAGAAATGTATGAGCAATCAGCCTAGATATAGGCCACAAGAATATCTGAACTTGTTATTTTAACTGCTTTCATTGGTCATACCTTGTTCAGGAATGTTACTGTTACAGATATCATCACTTGTTTAACTGGATAAATAAAATAGAAAATCAAATCAATTACAAACACCATCCTTAATAATAATGACACATTGGTTGATTTCATGCAAGTTCTTTGTGTGTATTCTGTATGCACACACACAAATATAAATACATAGATTAACGAGATAGCTTATTTTCCAACTAACAATTCATACAGTTAGTTGAAGAATTGTAGGATAACTGGTTTACTGAAATTGTCAAAAAATAAAAATAATAATTTGCATTGCAAGTAAAATCACACTCTCTAATGAGTGCCTTTAGTTTCATTCTCTACATTTAAGTATCATTGGATGGCACACATCGCTGCCCTCTCCTGCAAATCTTACACTGCTAATGTCTTTGTTTTGCCTTTGTCTGTACTCAATTCACTCATAAATGCTTAAAGACTAAGCATAAAGTGTTTTGTCTTGATTTTTAAAGTGAATTCAAGCATGGAGATACCGTATCACAGAAGATTCTATGGTAGATTCATGTGCAAATAAAATAGGAAGATAACAATATTCTATTTCCTACATATTACAACTACAGAACTTTATTTTACATTCACAACAAAAGCTAGGTATCTGAATCTGCTCACTTACCTACGGATGCATGCATGCAGTACAGATACACTCAATTTAAATGTTATGTTGGCAGTGTGTATATACCTTTTCATAGTTTTACTGCTATACTGTATAAAGTACCGTGTGGGACAAGATGACCCGCTGGTCAACTCAAGATAAGTAAAAGGAATACCTATACAATATCTGCCAAGTTGAAGCAAACTAACCGGGCAAGTTAGCTTTCCAACAGATAATTAATGCAAATTGATAGCTTCCGTGAGATGAATGCTAAATTTCAATATGCAATATAAGCAAAGTACCTCGCTAATCATTGTAATATAAACGTGCAAGCATGTTACTATGTATCATGTCTCTATCACTGCACATACAATCCTCTACGACGTATTTCTCCTAACAGATATGCAAAAATGAGTCTTTTACATTGAAATGGCTGCTCTGTCTGTGATGTTTGCAAATAAATGTGTATTATTCCTACATACAAATAACTATAAACATTTTAGAGGTGTGTTTGGTGCAGGAGTGTGGAAGACAGGTCACACAGGTCAGAGAGTCCAGACTCAACCAACAAAAGCCAACCAAACAAATTTTGCACATTTCAAAGCTATAGGGAAAAGACTTCAGAGTATGATATGACTACAAGAGACCATACAAGAGACAATGTATTATACAATGGGAGCTTGAAGGAACAGTGTTCATCCATCATCGTAAATATAATGGTAGCCACCTGAGATGAAACAGCGAATGCCTATAAAAGTGTAAAGGACGATTGATTATCATAGACTACGATTTTATTGCTCATAGTTCTGCTGCACACACAAATAATAGTAAAGTCATACAATCCGTGTGAGTTATAGTTTACATATTGCGTTTAGCTTTAAACAGAGATATAATCAAAGTGTTGACTCTACAGAAGGACTGTAATAAGTAATGTGATGCTACAGTAGTAGTTGGACGATTATGTAATGCCTCTTCGGAGATCCTAATGCATGTAATACAATATTTAAAAAGTGTTCATTATTCTTCCCCCTGCCCCTTTGTAATTTATATCCTTCAAAAGTAGTATTTCTTTCATAGACCAAACCGTAAAGCGTATGTCGTAGGGGCAAAAGCAATTCATTCATACAACTCTTCATTTTACAACCTTTTACAAAACTGCAGCACATTCGAATGCAATAAATCTTTAATATCTCTGTAAATAAATAAACTTTTCCGTTAATTCAATTCATTGTCCCTTGATAATGTTTAAGAATAAATTTTATAATGTGTTCTCTACTTCAATAGATCGCTATTCCAAAAATCAGTTAACATTATTATAGAAACCTTTAAAAGTAAATGGTTAAAACATACGTTGTGATGTACGAATGTACCATACATAAACCTAAAAAACAAGCATCTTGACTGCACTGATGTGAAGATCCAAGATTGTGTTGATGGGGGCAAAGTGGGCATTTGCACATGTCCAGAAATCCTAAAAAAGGGTTAATTTAGCAATAAAAATGCAAAAAAAATCGGAAATTTTCCATCAGTTTAAGTTGATTTCGGCTTAAACTAACTCAAATTATCAGCGATACGCGTGATAATAAATACTCCATATTGGGATTTTGCCCTTCCGAAATGGAATCCTAGCTACGGTGATGTGAAGATCCATTTACATTGGGGGACTGACAAGTCCGCCATTTAACTGCAGTTCTCCGTGCAACAATAGTAACGCATAGTCCAGCACTATAAGTCAAAGGAAGTTATAAAGGAGCAATGAACACTCTGCAAGTATTCACTGCTTTCATATACAATTTAGAGGTTTCTGTAGTCAGTGTAGTGTAGTCTGTGCCTTATCTTTTTCTTATTCCGCACTAAGCACAAACCTCAAATCTCTTGCACTGCACTGCGCTTTTCTTCAAACGTTTTTGCATATATAATATTGCTATAAATGAACTTATGTGTACGTTAGCTTTATCCTGTGCGGATCTTGTATTTATATAGCTTATAGTTAGCTATTATCAAGATTTATATTATTTGTCTAATGCGCAATTTTCTACATGTGTGTTAACAAAGTTGTATGCATCGTGTTTCGTATGATGTAGGTAAAAGGTAAGTGATTCTTTGAAGATAAGTCAAGTCAATGCACTTGAGACAGTAATAAAGAAAACTAATAACATCACACGGTTTTACCGGCTATGGCTATACTTTTACAAAACGCAGTGTACTGCTTTTTAATCAGCAAAGTACTGTGTGATACCATATATAGCTTTATTATAGGTAGCTGTCTGAAAGTTAATCTTTAGTTCTAATAGAAGAATAGAAGCAACCAAAGGGAAATATGCCACCTACTTGTACATTGCAATTAAATCGAATTCATTAAAATGATCGTTTGTAAGTCAAAATACTTTTTCACATGATATGTTGCTCGGAAATGTAATGGGTTAGTATCATAAATATCAAGAAACCTGCTAGCAAGTAGCTATATACAACACTAACATGAACATGTGACCAACATTAAAAATCCGACAAAAAGATTACGATTAGAATTTAATGGAAATTGAGTAATGTTCATAATAATAGTATAATAGGGTTCTCGTTCGTTATCATGAGAGAATATCGAAAACCACGAGCTACAAATGGTCCCACGTGTATCGTTTATCAAAACTATAGTTTGGATTTTAAATGTGAAAGCTGTCAATTTGCTTGTAATTGCAAACCTGTAGTTACACATGACGTGGCTTATAATGGGATATGTTTACGTTTATAAGCTGTAATTAACTCTATACACTGCATTAGTCAACTTTTTAAATTTTGAACATTGCCTATTGAGAATAATGTGCTATTTGTACATACGTGAATGACAAGACAGAAAATGTAAACCCAATCAGATTAGTATTGTGTGTAGGGAAGTACAGTTTTGTAGCTTGGTTGAATGTATATACATGTATGTATGTGAATGAATGGACTTTTCGAGTTTGCAAATACTGTTAGTACATTTGTTTATTTAGTGCTATCCTACAACACTTACTAACTTTAGCAAAGCTGCATGAGTTGATCACTTCGTTTGTGAATTGGCTCACAACACTTGTACTCAACTTTATAATATTTACTATCATTTTCCTAGAATGATAGATAGAGATACTGCAATGGAAACTATTTGCTTAACATAATAACAACAAATAATAAATTAAGTCATCCAAAGAAACCTGTAGCCAAATGTGTGTAACCGCACTAAATGCATATTATATCTTGTTTACCTGAAGTAGCTAATCTTTTCTTGCCTTTATATTTAAATGCATTTAAAGTAAGCGTGAATAATGCAAGCGAAATGGAATGGTATTGTTAAAACCGACATATTTTTAACAACATTTATGCACATTTACCTCATTTTGTGTTAAAGTAATTATTTGCAGACCATAATTTGCCTATGCATACATATTGCATATTATCTATTTAAACCATCTACACAAGATAGCACACTATACAATACCATACCTGTGGTACTTGTGTGTTTTGCATGAGCAAAACTGTTTACATTACATTACACTACTAAACACAGATAGCAAAAGGACTAATAGCTATTGTGGCGATTCAAGTGTAGCATACTTTTACACTTGTTAGTATCAAATAGAAAATACTGTATCTCCTATAATAGCACTTACCGCATGAAATATGCGAATAGTGTTGCAATTTCATTTCCTCTATGGCTAAAAATAGATTGGGTCCCAACATAACTCTTTGAGAGTAACTAATAATGGTTTGTTGTGTTCAACCAATCACTTTGTTAATGTAATTGCACTATTGTGTCTTACATATAAGTTGTAGGAATACAAATGAGAGTTTTGCTTCATATGGCCATAGGTATATTAAATGCAGTAGTAGGTACTGGTAAAAAGTCGACTTAGTGGGACTAGCGGTACATTTATTATTCTCTGCAAGGATTATACATTTAGAATCTAGGTGGTCAAGTCAAAACCAAGCCTACTGGTTTGCAACTTGCAATGTTAACTGTAGATACTCACTCGCATCACACATGCAGACACACTGTTTTTACACGATGGGAATTCCGTTGTCAAGTTTGCTCGTATCTTGTTAGGAATCAACTAGTATGAGCATTAGATTAACCATTCCAATCCGCTTATACCTTCTAATTTCTTAACAATACCGCTAATTACATACATTACTATTTCCATGATTATACACACTAATACATTACAATAAAAGCTATCGTGAAACTGAGAATATAGTATGTGTATATGTATGTACTGGTATAAACGTTTGAAGTGTAGGATAGAAGTGTATAGAAGGCTGTTTGCCATTTACCATTTGAAATTACTCTAAGTTCGAATTGATTTTGCGACAGTATTGTATTATAATCGAAACTGGGTGTATAAAATTAATGGAGTACTTAGGTAGGAAGGTTTGTTACATAAAATAAATTGAGACGATGAAAGTAGGTATGCAGCAGAGTACTAGAGTGGTACAAGGATAAGTAATTTATTTTTCATTTGCTATGAAACCTAGTAATCACTCTGCACTCTGTAATGCAATACACACGACCAGATACCACAAACACTTTCATTCATTTCCACTTATTACTGTGTCTAGGTTTTACAAAGTTATGTTTACAAGAGATAATGATCATGAGCCAAGTTAACTAGCACCTGGCTATAGAGTTCAGTTTTGTGTAGCACAGTGATACACTTACACGTATTATGGAGCTACGGAAATTCTATTTAATTTCTCCCATTCCCACCGGCCATCTAATCCAAAAACTCTTTAAACATGAAATAAAACGAATGGAAACCCATCAGCAGAGCAGCAAGGTGAAATACTATCTGCTATTAGTATGTAAGAACAAACACAAGTAAAAGTGTAAACTGTGCTGCCACTTTTATCCATCATTCCATTGTTGGAAGGCAACACAATGTTCATTTACTTATTTATTAAACAACACAGTTTCTGCTGCAAACCGTCTGTTGTGCATTTTTTTTTGCGAAATGGGAATGTAGGTTAGTCCAATCATCTTGAATTGTCCTGGCTCGTAGGTATACGCGTTCGTATATAGGTACCTAATAAATAGGTGCAAGAATGCATATAGTTTTATGTGGTTATGCTTAATGCTTAAGTAAGTTGATCCATTCTATTACATAGTCATATGCATTATACGCATACCTAGGTAATATTGTAACTACATACAAACAAAATGCACACCATCGGTCGACGATTATCTAATGTCTTTTCCTTTTCACTAAACAATTATTTGTCGATGGATTGTAATAATCGTGTCAGCAGCAGTATTTATTAACATTGCGTAATATTGTAACGTAGAAAAACAACCATTAATATGATTACTGTATTGTGAATGGAATGAATTGAAAAGGACATCAAACAAAACCAAATACATATTATTATTACTATCCTTTTTAGTGGGTCTACTATGACCATTACATGCAATATTCAACATTATGTAGTATTACATACATTACATTGCTGGTGTTGCTGGTGGATGAATTTCTTCCGAGTATATTGTCTACCGAGTAAGCAAAGATCACATCTGATATACACATATACAAAATGGACAAAGTTTCTTCTCTAGTGAACAAATATATACAGCGTCAGGTTGGTAGAAAATTGTTTTGTGTTTTTCTGCTCAGAACTCACGAATAGCATAATATAAGCCATCAACAAAGAGAAACAATAGAAATTGAGACGACAAACACCGTAATATTATATTCGTAACACATCCACCTAGATCAAATCAGGGAAACAGGAACTGAAAACACACAAAGAAGCTTTTCCTACAAAAATGATATCTATGACATCATGCTCCTAAGTTCATACTATAAAAACTCCCCAAGATAAATATCTCTGAGCTGCAACTGTGATAAAATATGCAACTATAAATGCAATTTGCAAAGGTGTATGTTACACGTAGGTATATAACTACAGATACATTATAATCTTTCCGCAACCATGTAATTGTAATAATAAATCAGACGCGTGTAGTAGATGTGCTTAAACTGTGTTTGTAATGTCCTGTGCCTGTAATAAATCTCAACGCAATGTACAAACAAGCAAAGGGTTAGGTCTACAAATAATGTTTTTTGAGTGACAGTTACAAAAAAGAAAACAGTTTTTACAATAAATCTGTCAAAAGTGCAAAAATTCCCAAAGAAATCTTCAAGGTGATTTTAATGCGTGCTGCAATTGTGAAGGTGCTGCTTATTATGTACACGAGAGTCACATTTATAGAAACATTAGAACCTTAATACCTTATGTAGCAGTACGTAACACTTGTACTTACACCAGAAAGCTATCTCTGTTGTTTCTGACTTTGTTGATAGCCTGCAATAGATAAAGTTATCATTATCATGCAATGTAAATGCAACTAGATAAGACTCTGATGTGTTTAACACAAACTGCAGTCTCCGACGACGAGAGACGCAAAGAGATTACATGACTCGTTGTCTTTTACCCAATTCCTTTGAAAACAGCGCAATGCAATGAGTGTAGCAAGTATGTGGATGGATTGTATATGTCGTACACATAAACACAACGGTTGTGCATTTGTTATGGTTTTAACACCACAAGACACAGCAAAGTCGCACAATAGACAATGATACACTACAGTACGTCATCGAGATTTAAAAACACGTTGCATTAGTTGACAATAGCACATTGCAATAGATTCTTAGGAGTAGAAAAACTAATGTATGTGTTTATGTGTAATGTTATGTTTAATTATGTAAGTGTTATTACACTTGATGTTTTTTGAGCCGAGATTAAAGTGAGTATAATGCGTGGTAGGTGTGTGTTTAGAGAAAACCGATCTATCTGACTGTGTGAACATTAGGAGAATGTCTTATTATGAAGATTCTGTGAATAATAGTCCGTTTGCCAACAATGATGTTTATTTCAAGTCTGTGGTTTGCTCAACACTCCATTTTATTTAACACCTACATATCTCTACACACATAACGGACAGCATCATTTGTTAATCCCTTGTCACTTCACATGCTGCCAACACAATTTATTCTTGTGTTATTACCTGTCTTTATCATCACTTTTCTGACGCTCCAGATACTCACATCGCACATTCTTTACTTATGCCATTTTATTAACCATCATCATAATATTTATTGTGATATTTGCACTTTGTTTCATGCATGTTATCGTTTAGAATAAACTCTCGTGCTTTAACAACTTATTCAATTGCATTTTTCAACCTGATACTAAGTGAAAGATTTTTAATAAGCTTCTTGCGTGATAATGAGCCAACCCTTTGGTTAAGCCCTCTAGTTTATTTCTATTGTAGATTATGATGAAATTCATGACTTGATTGCTCTAAAAATATTTTCTATTGTAGTTTTTGCTAAGAATATTATTTGCAGTTTATATAATGGTATGGTATGGGTGTGTATTCTGATTCTGAACAACAATTTACTTCTATGGGATTCGTAAATGAATGTACAAATGTTTATAGCAGTACTAGTAGAATATATTTATAAATCATTTTTTCGGTGGGCTGCAACAGAGAAATAGATTTTCTGCAATTTAGTTCTAAACAGCGGTAGAAAAACTTTATATTTTGCTATGTGGTTGCATAAAAGCAAGCAAGCATTATAACAGTAGAGATAAATACGACAATGTTCTAGAACAAAACATTTTTGAGTCTGAAATAAAACTTTGCAACATGATCAACGTAAAAAGCTTCGTTATCGTTTAGTCGATGCTCGAAAATAATTGGATTTGTACAATTGCATTGTGTGACGATGAGAGCATTTACGGTACTTAAAATTACTGTAAGATCTACGGCGACAGTTTAACGATTGAAAACAATTGACTCGTCACATAAATCAAAGAGACAATGTTTTATGGCCAAAATGATCTTACGAACTTATGGCTCATACTTTTATGATTTTATTGTATCCAAATAGTATAAAAACAGACGAACAAACATACGAATTATCTGTACACCATTACGGAAGAAGAAAAATAACACGAACTCTTTTTATTTCGTTCGTCATTTCAGTGCATTGAATTCTTGATATTTTTGTAAACTTGAGAAGATTTTTCTGGTGTGGTATGTCTGAGGAGGGAGAGTTCATTGGAGTGGTTGCTTGTATCATGGAATCGATTGGAAGTTTCCTGATTACAATTACGTGTTTTTCTCAACACACATAGAACGTTCCAACAAATGAGTGCAGTAAATTGACGAGTAATGACTCCTTGTGTCTTCTGCTTCTGCTAACGAAAGGGAAACCGCAGATAGAAAAATACAATGCAAAGAAATCCAGTAGCTTCTGCGTGTGGTAAAGCTATTGAACGAAATCTTTACTCACACACACATGCAGTACGTGCACTTGTCCTTTATATTTCCGCTACTTTTTCCTCTGAATCGTAGAAATACTTGAAAAGAAACCAAACCGCTATATTATAGCCTCTAAGTAGCAACCATTCATCCTCTACGTAATAAGGAACCAAAAACGGAAGAATATCGTCATGAAAATACTCATTATTATATCTGTACTCCAGTAAAAACACTCTTCCTTCCTCGGAAACCAGAATAAACGACTGCAAAAGCAAAAGTACGTAAAATGTAATGCTTCTATCTATTATGCTTTAGAGAACATTTTCTAGGATCAACAATCATGTGTAAAATATACCACATATCTATGTATAGTATCTAAATGCCTTCCTATACGAAAAAGTTTCAAACTTGAAGATTTTGAGTTTGATACGTTTTTCGTCTCTCAGACTAACTTATATCATGTATCTATCTACAGAATGTCACGGTCTATATAGATTGCTCATCTACTACCTGTACTTTTTTGCTGAGTTCAATTTAGTAATAGACATGTGTGAAATCTAGTGTGGAACAAAGAAAAAGCTGTATGATATGTGCACACACACACACAAATAATAACATGGCATTTTTGGTTTTATTGTTTGTAATGAAGGGATTATCAACTAGTTTCAGAAAACTACAAATGAAGCAGACATGTTATTAGTCTCACTTAGGTTCTGGCCAAATCGTCTTTTCTCTTGAGTATGAGATTAAGTCGCAGGCACAATCAACCGGAAAGAAAAACAACTTTGGTATTCGAATCTACTACTAACTGCACAATTAATGCTCGAATCCACTGAGCTGAATCAAACACTGAATACAAAACACCAAAACCGGATGGAAGAATTTCGGAATGTGTTTACACTTTACACTGGAAAGAACGAAAAACACGTGCAAACATATAGCTGTAGTTACTATACCTATACACATTCTTACTATTTTACAATCTCTCCAAGACTATACAAATTCAGTTGATGTTTTGTTTACACATATATTTTGCATACTATTGTATCGTATAATGTGTAAATCAGACTGCGGTATGCTAAATCATATTGTGTGTAGGTATACGGTTAGTACATAGCTACTTGAAGTTAAGTGGTCTGTTTTCTGTATCTAAAGGCTAATAAATAACTAATAAGGAGCAATAAGGACATTGTCATATTAATTCTGAAGTACAAGTACAGGTTGTGCACCTGATAAAAAGACAAGTAAAATATGTTGCAAATTGTTTTGTCTTGTAGATCATGACGTGAACAATACTACCTAAATCTGGAGTAGGTATGTACATAATAAGTGGCGATTTATAGTATTATGGCCTCTAACAACAACCAAGGTTGCTTTACATCAAATCATTAGACAATATAGTTTTTACACTGCTATCAGCCACCATCATACAAATAATAGTACAGCGTGTTCAAAATGAAGCACTACTTGCATTAGCCCTACTCAAACTCCCACACTCGCCTATGCATTAAATCGACACGCTGCTAGTATTTGTCCTA
>JAQFYB010002255.1:0-25851 GCA_034694085.1 Pogonognathellus longicornis | reverse complement strand
TGCTAGTATACAAATTATTTATTTAGTACGCTATCCGGTCTCCGATACTTACTTATATCCGTTTTGATGGTTTATTAGAAAGAGAAATACCATTAAACGAACAACAATAATATTTTAAGACAAACTGTGTGTACAGACAGTGTGTAGTGTGTAGCCTTTTAGAAAAACAATAGAAGCAGCATTCAATTCATAAACATCGATAGATAGCGATGAAATAATTACCAATCCAAAAATGTACCTATAGCTTCATTCATCATCAACATTTATCATTCATCGCCCAACATTCATCATCCATCTATAGATTAACATTTGTTTTTTACGTGAAAGATTTGCATTATTAATGTGTACATTTGCAGGACTTTTATTTCTCCTTGCTGGAAAATTGCTACTGCATATATTTTATGGGCATCTTCGGACATCAGAAAGCTGTATAAAGATATAGAAGATATTCTAATAAATGTCGATTTTTTTTGCTTTTTTACGGCAAAATAACCTCTTTTTGAGAGTTAGGAGCGAAGTAACAAAGCGCACCCTCAACACGGTCTTATGTTGGACGGTTATTTTGGCAAGATGTTTCCAGTTCATTGTTAACTAACCGGGCTGTAACAAAAATCATTGCAGTAAAGAGTAGAGTCTGAAAGGTCGTACCCAGGATTTTTTTCGGATAGGACACCAATATCAAAATTTTATAAATGGCAATTATCGCGTGTATCGAGAAAAACTGCGATTTTTAATACTTTTATGTAAAAAACCTCTGTTTTGGGATGCCTATATTGTGGGCCTGTACGGCCTTGCGACTGGATATTTTTGCAAATAGCAAATTATACCCAAACGAAAACGTTTGTAATATGATACAAGACAAATTAAAAGTAAACAACATATTTTGTCGTTTTACATCATATGAAATATTGTTTTCAAACTCTATAAATTTGATTTGATTGTTAATCATACTCATCTTCGGCCTCGTTTACTGATACGTTAAATGATCAGTTTACTGATGTTACTTGCACTTGAAATAAATTCACATTCACAAAAATAAAATAAAATTCACATTCGTTATTGTCACACAAATCAGCATGAGGGTACGAGGATGACTTCTTGAGTAAGACTGGCGAAATTCCGTTCCTTGAATTACTTGAAGTAATTCTGTCTACAGGCTCGTTAAATCCCTATGATTGAGGAGATGAAAAAAAATGCTGCCAAGTATTTTTCTAAAGAAATTTATGCAGTATCTTTTAGAGAACAACTTTGATGACATTTTCATTTCATACACCGTATATAGAACCAATCACCAATCATAGTAATCTATATTGAATTAAGAAATGACAAATTATTTGCTTTTACACTTTATATTTATTGTTTATACATTTTCTCAGTGAAAGTTTATAATAATTCGCTGAATATTTCCCCATGTTCGTTGTTCGTAATGGAGGGAAATTTTATTACAGTGGTGTAAGCTTTTCTCTAACATCTATTAAATTGCAACTTTTTTACAGCATCTTATGCTGTAAATTATTTTTACATTAAAAATGTACATACAAATTTTCTTTAAATTTCATTAATTGAAATTTAATTATTTCAAATAATGAGTGATTTTTTTATATTTTATAATATATTGATTTTGTTCCTATTTAACATGGAGGAGGGAGCAAACAGTCATAATTAATTACTAGCAAAAACTGGAATTCATGGAACAGTGAATGCATTTTTTTACCGATCAGCATGATATTTTTAACATGGAAATGTAGTAACATAATTAGGAGTACAAAACTGTCTAAAGTAAGTGTATTGATTATTTAATAATATTCATTTATGATGGTAAAACATTTTTGTTTTTTCTTGTGATAATTTTTGAATTATTGGTGAAAAATTCATAATTCCAATGTATTAGTAGTATCCAAACAATTGATAAATATATTTTTAGGCAATATTAAATACCTCTAACATCAAACAATAAAAGTACGGACAATGAAGTGAACAACTGTCAAGGCCGTACCCAAAAATCGGTTTCGGTGAGGGCAAAATTGCAATAATATGAGATACAAATTGTCGCACCTATCGCAAAACATTGATTCAATATGGGCCGAAATAAACATTTACGGGTACACCGAAACATTTTGCTATTGTTTGAACTTTCAATGGACAATATCCGCTTATTTTGGGGTTTTGGGAGGGGGAAAATACTCGTTTACTGTACGTACGTTTACCATCCCTGTATACAACTTCCCAAACTTCTTTAGATTGCACTTGATATTGCATGGAAAATATTATTGGTGTAATTAACTTGAACAAATAAAGTGAAATTGCTTTCGACAATCTTCCATGTTCCATTTAAAATCTAATTCCTTCTTCAGAGACATACATCGCTTTCTTTGAGATTTTATTTTAGATTCTGCTGTGTTAGATTTCTGTCGAGGGGGTGGTTCTGGTTCTTCATGGTAATAAGTGTTCGAATCTGGACAAGGTGGTGGTGTTGTGCATCGACTGGGTTTGCAACTGATAACCGGTGGAGGACAGTGCACGAATGGAGGAGGGCCTAGTAAAATTTAAAAAATCGATTGTTCAATCGAAATTAGTGTTTAAATTCATTTTTAACCACTAATTTCTAAAGATTACACTTACTACTTTCTAACTTACTGTAATATTACCTATATCACTTGACACGAGTATAAAATTATAGGTAAATATTAAGGTAGGTAAATAATTACTAATTAAGTATGCACAGAGTTTATTGTTTTCTTACAAACGGTTTCTGGGCTAGGACAGCTTGTGACAACCTCGGGGCATGAAACGGACGGAGAAGGACCTGTCAGAGACAAAAGAACAATTTGCAAGCCCAAAATAATCTTGTGCTGTTGCGACAGACTTATTTTTTGAATGAATTTTGTAGATAAAATTATTAATTGTTAATATGAATTTGTCCGTACAATTTACAATAGCAGGAGGACAAATAACTCTGGGTTTGTTGCAATTTACATCTGGTTTGTCGCATATAGTCTGCGGATCTAAATAATTTATTCAAATAAATTACTTTTAAATCAACAATATAAATCCATAATTCATAAACGATTTAAAAATGATAACTTGCCTTTGCATTCAACGTCAGGAGGTTTACAGACTGTGACAGGAGGATTGCAGTTTGTTATGGGTTGCTAAAAGTTAAATAACAAAAAAGAATTATCTGTAATTGCAAAATGAAATAAAATAAAATCTGAAACTTTAAGAATGCACACATCCAACTAACCGGGCAAATAACAGCAGGAGATTGGCAAATAATTGGAGGGGGTTTGCATTCGAGCCACGGATCACAAGTAGTTACAGGTGGAGGGCCTAGATCAATTCACAAAACAGGAAAAATACATTTCTACTGTGTAATTATTGTAAGTATACCGAAGTTGTATAAAATAATATTACGAGTATCGTATTGTAGTATTATATATTTTAATAACACATTGAAAAGCTTTACATGTGGTTACATGATTTCCACAAACGTTTTTGGGAATGGGAGGACAAACCAATTGCCCTCCTCTTTCTTTGCGTACATAGCACGACGCTTTTTTCTCGACACACGGAGCTCTGGTGTTGTAACAAGCTGGATAAGTAGTTTTACATTCGGGTTTTTGTGCAACGCAAGGTCTGTTAGTTGTTGTACATGGTAATGGGTTACTCATGCTACAAGGAGGTTGAACTGTCGTACACGGAGGTCTCGTTGTACTACAAGGATGAGTTTTCACCTGGACATACATTAAAATTTTATTTTCGTATTTTGAATATTTACAGTTCACATGTACACTGGACTCAAAACTACCGTTACTATATTGTTTGTATCTATATTTTCTTTAAGTCTAATTATTCGAACCTACTACCTACCTTACATGGTGTCCTAAATGTAGTACAATTCGGTGGATGTGTAGAACAGGGGTCCAAAATCACTTTACATGGTGGGGTCGTTATGTTACACGGGTGACGATGAACAGTACAATTAAATACTGTGGTCTCGCATTCGGGCAAATCCGTCACGTTGCAGTCAGGTGTTACTGTCTCACATTTCTAGGTAGAAGACCACGATTATCAAGTATAATCTACAGTGTGGGTTTATAATAATTTATAAAATTGAAAGCAATTGATTTACTTATTTTTACCGGGAGAGTGATTTTGCATTCCGGCGGATCGCAAATAGGTGCGGCATGAGGGCCACAAGTTTTGCTGTAAGTGGCTTGTTCAGGTTCCTCAAGGTTTTCATAGCAGTCCAATGATTTGCATGGGGCAGCTTGCCGACTATGTCGACGTACTTTCTTTGAAAACCGGATACCGAATTTCTTGCTTGTACTTGACAGCACAATTGAGTCATTCGGATTCACGGAGATATACGAATCAGATGACTCTGCATTTCGATGCATTGACGGAATGGATGCTATCCATACACCGAGCAAATCTAAACAAAATGTGAGCACAAATAACTACATTATTACATTTTTTCATACTTGGGCGAATCTGTCAGGAGTTCAGGAATAACATTTTTCTTGTCGTAACACAGAAAAGTTGGAAAGATCAAAGATTAATATAGGAGAGTATTTTTATGCTTGGCATATTGTTGTATTGTGTTGTATACCTGCTTTATATTTCAATCTGTTCAGTATATGTCTGTAGTCGTTATCTTCCGTTACTGTTGCTAAATGGAAATTTTTCCCCAGACTGATGCTTTGGCACATTTCTTTGGCTTCTTCTGCGCTGGCCTGACAAGTAAAATATTACGGTACTTAATAACACAGCTCTTATTTTTCTAATAGATACAATACAAGTCTTACAACGAAGCTCTTGCACACACTGACGTAGCCAACGGGGCAAAGAGGCAATTGCCCCCCACCCGAAATCCGAAAAAAATGTTATTTTACCAAAAAAGTACCAAAAATCGCGAAATTTTCGCGCTACGTGTGAATGTTCATTTTTGCCCAAATTTTTCTCGCTTAGCGCGAAAATGAGTACATATATAGGCCATGTTTTGAGTTTGCTCCCCCCGAAACCAAATCATGGCTACGCCTATGCTTACACATATTATCACAAATATAAGGACATAAACTGACTCACAATTCCCTTGCTGAGAAAAAAACTGGTGACATTTCCGATGTACAGCGGAACGATTTCTGGAAATAGTAAAGCAATTTTTTTATCTCAATTTTATTAGGTGCTTACAATACAATATTAGGAATTATATAAAATATTATATTGTAGTAATGAAACTAAAAAGTACCTGCTGCAAAAACTGATGCATTATTTTGGGAAACAATTAATACCACAAATATCACCCCAATCATCATCTTTGAATCAGTTAATATAAAGACTGTTCATGTTAAACCTAATAACAAACAATTTCTCGTATTCACTTACATGTACTCAAAAATGAATCAATGATTCACATCTCAATATATTAAATTTTAGAATTTTACATAGTATATGTATAAAAATTTATTATTTCCTTACATCATATCGACACAAATTGTACAGACCATTTTAGACAAATTCGCACATTCACACGAAATTCAACACACCTCAAAATGTTTGACGCGACTGAGCACAGGTTTTCAAATGCAAAGGAAATATGACAGGGAGTGGGCTGCTACTTTTTCAATGGAGAGGCTTTTATAACTTTTGGGTGTCACATTCACATCCTTATTTAACTCATGTAACTTTATTGCCTTAAAGAAGATGCATTGCTCTATACTTCTTCTTTACCTTCTTGCATGATGTTTAACTTACTTGATATGCCCACAGTAGTAGTTGCTGAAGTGTAACATCAAGCAGAAACGACGTTTGCAATAGTCGAGAACGAGATACTGACACAAATAGGCTGAAATCTACATTTTGAAATTCTGACTCTCGAAAAAAACTTAACATTGATTTTGTGTGCTAACAAAGAGCGTAGATTTGCAAAATTAAATTTATTGAGCCTATTACTGAAATTACTGATTCTCATTTTTACAAACTAATTTAACTGTCGAAATATTTAACTACAGTTGACTGACTGAATTTTCACAATTCTATAATAATGTTACAATAATTCGTGCAATCTGCCCTAATGCTTAAAGCAGGAAATCCCTTATTGCGATAATAACTACCTAACATACCGATGTAATAGCAGTAGATTTACATACACAGTTTGTGAAATTGTTCAAATAAAGTCAATTCAGTGAGTCAATAACAATTATTCAGAGTTCAGAGATTTAAATGTAATCGTCTTTGATAGAATACTCATACGCTAAGTAAATTAAGGCGTAAAAGAGAAATGAGTTAAATAACCTATTTGCTGGTAATGATGATTAGGATGATTACGATGTATAACTAAAATTACAGCCTGCTGCTCTCATATCTATTTATCGCTAAAATATCTGCTTATAAATGTGTAATCTACGTAGTAGCTTGGGTATACGGTGTACATACGTCAATGACATGCAGAAAGGAAAAAGTTTCGTGTTCTAAATAAAATTAATGAACAAGACTCTGAGCCATACTCAGTCTGTTTGACAGTGATATTGTCACTCTCTATGTCTCCTTTGTCATTTTCATTTCCAGTTATCTGCGAATGCACTTCTGTGAAGTGGCATTATTATATGCCACATCTTAGCTTAGCATGCAAATGATTTCTTTACATTACAACTTCAGATGAGATATTCTTGTTGACAAAAAGTAAATTAGACACACATTTGTCTCACAGCGTTTTCTAGAAAATAAAAAGTATAGGTATTACGTATATAAATATATATGAATACAAAACAATAAAAAACCTTTCACGTCTAATAATTTGAGACAACTATCCATGACTAACAAAAGGTTCACTTAATTCAAATTGCACATTATAATATCAAGACGAAAGTATTTTTATTGTTAAATTCACTTTCATTCATTCAAGCTAAACTATATTATAAATAGTATATACCTAGGCAGTTTCTTTGATGTTGGTAGTATGCATAAATCTTATACCGAGTAGAGTACAACATACGACTAATACACATACATGAAATAAATGAAACTACACTTTAAATATCCTTTATATACGAAATAAACATGTTTTCATAGTAGAAAATATAAACATAGCCATTATTTCTTCTTTACAAAACCATTGGAAGACTCATGATATCAATTGCGGTGTATCTATTCGTGTCTTTGTGTCAGTAGTAATGGGACATAAGAATGCTTGCAAGTAAATGTCTATTTATAGTAGTGTCACATAATAATTATTTTTTCTTAGTTATTTTTGGCAATTTGTTGTTATTCTATATCAATCTGCTATATACCGCATCACGATTAGTAACCACAGTCTGTAGTTTAAAAGCCAAGAGTCTAATTACTTCGTGGTTTTGGGGGTTTGACGCAACGTTGATTGAAAACTGTAGGCTTTTTTCTTGCATCCTCGTCTCCTTTGCCCCATTCACCGAAAGCAGACACAATTGCTCCCAAGGCATTTAATTCATACCCAATCTCTTCATCGTCACTGTCACTTTCTAGATAGTCGGCGACTTCATCATCCTTCAGAGACGCTCGAGTGATCGCAGGTGGGGGCAATAACATAAAAGGAAGATCCCAATTCTTGTGACCGTTTCCCATGTACATATATCCAAAATCTGGCGTTCCCAACACATGAATCCCATATAATCCTGGCCAGTAGAGTGAACGAACTATGGAAAGCGTTTCCGTTGGATCAATCTCAATGGACCAGCAACCTCAAGTGAATAAACACAGAAAGAGAGAACATAAACACTAAATTATTCAAACTGTTGTGGCTTCAATCACATCGTCTAATCTATGTGCTAGGATGATGTATTGCCACTAAGCCTGTGCGAAATATTTTGGGCAAAGTGACGAAGTATTTTACTTTGGCAAAAATGAATCTTACAGTATTTTAGGATTCAAAATTAAATTTTGTAGTTGGAACTCACAATATTTTATACAATTTCAGTAAAAAACAATTAGATATATTTTGAGCCTCGATATCTTTCATTTGAACTAGGATGAAAAAAATATTTAAAAAAATCTCTAGAACTAGATCGTTTACGAGTATACAATTTTAACCTACATTTCCCCTTGACTATTTTGTACTTGTAGAAAATACTGTATTGTATTTACATCAAAATATATTTTAGTGTTTTGTGTTTGGAGGAGAAAAGTATTTTTCATTTTGCATTTTGCGAAAAAGTATTTTGCCCAGACTTTGTTGCTGTTTTGCTATACATTATCCTTTTACTCACGTAAATAATAAAAGATTCAAACACACTACAGAATAATCCAAAGAGCGAGAGAAACTGTAGAAGGCTGTTGCATTATTATTGCAATGAAATATTTACGCTGTCAGATACACAACATACAGCAACGGAGTATTTTTTTGTGTACATCCAATTTGTTAGGCGCCACGATAAAATGATGTATGAAATTCTATAGAAATTGTACAATGCTGTCAATTTAAAGAAGATTTACCTTTCGGAAGGTCATGAGCGATCGAATCCAGAAAATCCATAACGATATTATAGTCTGCTCGACAGGTTATGTTTTTATCCCAAGGAAAAATCGGATCCCGAACGTGATAATAAGAATGAAACTGAGATGCTTCAGTTTTCTCAAGACCTGTGTGTTCAATGTACAATACAATATATAGAAATCTTGTCTTGAATGTTTCATAAAAGTATACTTTATACTTTTTAGTAAGTGTAAATATATAAAATACAAACTATTAATAACACAGTAAAGTGTTTTATCTTAATTTAGCTAATAAAATTGTTAGTAATGATGATCTTAAAGCTAAAAATTGTGTACCAAAGAATTTTGGATTTTCTTCAGCCATTCCTGCAGGTTCAGCAATGATGGCTCCGCGTGGAACGATTGCACCATCCATCATTATTGACGCTATTGTAGCCGCCAGTCGATCCTCTTCTTTTATTGTCACCTGCGCTTTCGAAAAAAGCAATTACGTTATTGTATCGTGATTTTTTTTTTCTTCTTTTATATAAAGGTTTGTCGTATTAACGGACCCATTCTTCCCCATCTTCAATTTCATCAGCGTTGTCAGGAACCATCTCTGTCTCGCAAAATGCATTAGGGTCTCCAGTAAAATTCCCTCGGACTGATGTTCCGACTTCCATAATCCTTTCATCCAAGTCGGAGATACTAGGAACTTCGTCCCATGTGAGACAATTGTCTTTGCTAGCAATACAGTACCAAATTACAACTGTTTTCACACAATTATTTCTATCTCTGTCATTTTTTATTTTACTCATTGCACGTGGATAACAAACCTGTAGAAATAACGCCGATCGAGAATGTAATCGATACCGATTCCACAAGCAATCAAGTAATCATTAGAGGATCCATTTATTCGCCCGATGAATTTAACATACTTGAACTGATGTTCTTTTTTCAGAAGAGTTAAAGAGGATGAAAGTGCAAGACGGAATTCAATAGGAAAAGTGATTCCCATTGAAGCCAAATGGTCAGGCAAATATTTTATCTTCCGAGAATCCATCGTTTCAAGCTAACTTTTCAAGAATTCTCTTAAAAACTCGATTATTGAAGGCGTTGTTGGAAGCAATATAAGATTTGCATGTGAATCAGTTTTAGGTTTGTACATCAAATAATATTAATTGTTTGTCTTTGTCTTTGGTCTTAATAATTTGCATATAGAAAGCTTATGAATAGGTGTATTTTAGTTACTTGGTAACAATCAACTATCAAATTATTCATAAAATAGGAGCGATTTAAAAATTAAATAGTTCTTCAGTAATTGGAACATGAACGCTTTCAAATTATATAAAATGACAATGCTAAATCTTTAGCGGCTACCAGAGGCTATCATACAATTAATCGTACGCTGCATTTTATAGATTGATGAGAGTACAGCGATTGTTTCACTGTTCACTGGACTGAATAAAGTTATATTTCCCATTTCAACACTAGTGTAAGAAAATAAAAATATATTTCACCTTCTTGACATATCCAGTCAAGCAAAATATAGATACATAATGTAATGACGTAATGACTATACGCTTCATTTCCTTATAGTAATTAACATTTATATATCTTTGAGTTTTGAAAATAAAACCCCGTTTCAAAACTCAAGATGGTATTTAGGCATTTCCCAAGCATTTCATCGTGGACACATACACATGAGAAATACATGTGAATCTGTACTTGTATTTGGTAAACCTTTACATATGAGATAGATGCCTGCGTAAACTTTTGCTCAAACAGTAACCTTTAGAAATGTGTAAGCTTAATTAGCGTAGCTAGAGCTACACAACCGGCTTACACTTCAGCAGCAGAACGATTATTATTTCTAGTTCTCCTGTGTGTAAAAGTTCATGTGTTACGTGGGAGAAATTGTATTACTCTTGACAGACGAAATGAGTCTCTGTAGCAAAACTTCGTTTTCACCAGTGAATATAAATTAGGTGAGTATCTACAGCATCCATCTTATCTAAAGCATTACGAAAAAGAGCCAGTAAAAGCAAGCAAAAAAGAAAACTACCCTAACCTACATACACATACTATTTAGTATAATATACAACCCTGTATAATCCACTTTACTTAATATATACCTCCCATATATCACTATAATAATACATTTTTACTCCATAAAGAATCAAGTTACAGACAATTTTTCAAAGTTCACTGTAAGTACCGTACTGTACATATACCACAGATGTACTTAGTCAAAAAGTACGGGAATATTTTTTGCTTACAGAAGCACACTATTATCACTACTACCACATAGAAAAAATGTGCACCTCTTCCTTTCGTCTGAAAAAAGTAGTCTCATTTCCATCCACATTGTAAAAGCAGCTCCAATTAGTAAGTCCTTGCATGAATAGAAACTCCTTGACTCCATGATTTGTAATTTGAGCCGTACAACATGCAGGTACGAACTTATGTTACGTGTACCAAGACCAAGTTGTCGTAGAATCATTCCCAACTTATATAAGATGAAAATAGCAAAAGTGCTTTTATGCAAGAACTATCATATGAACGGCAAAAGGAAAAAAACTCTCGCAAAACAGACACACAGCTCATTTCAAAGAAAAATATCTACCTACGTAGGTGTAATGTGAAAGAGGTATTTTCTGTGCTTATTTTACAAAACGAATTTACTAATACACCTAAAAGCAATTAGCATTATTACATTCTAAGTCATTCTACTTAGTTTATTGACTAATACTAAGAAATTCTACAAATGCATTTCATTTCCACTCCTTTACTTGACCAAACCCAAAAGCTCAAATATCTAAATAGTTGAGCAGGCATTTTTCTCTCTTCTTCCTCCCCACTTTCCCCTGTGTAAAATAAGAATGGGCCCGTGCACAAACTAACCTATTTCCACACACTCTAGAGTGCAGGCTCGGGGCTGTGAGTGCAATTTAATTGGCAAGGGCTTTAATTATCTGTATTGGCAGTGCCGTGTAACGTCCATAAGGGGGGTGAGGAATGTCCTCACGGCCGGGACATAAACGGCCGGGATCACCCGCATGCATGTTACAAAAAATATTGATCCAATCATCACCAAATTTTGTTTTTATCATACTATATAAAGCATGAAGTACATGATTCCCTTTACGGAGTTTTGATACAAATAATTTATACGAGACCGCATGTCGGATATTTGAGGTGGATTAGTGTAGTACCTTCTGTTCCTCACGACTGCTGGGACAGGCTTGTTACGGTACTGTGTATTGGAGTGGACAACAGCAATTAAAATGAGTTGTAACGTTATGGATGTACACGAATAACTCTAGGGAGAGCTAAAGATCAACCCAGTACATTATCGCAGTACAGACAGAATCTTTATATCTCACTTTCTCGGAAGTTATCCAAAAGGGGAATAACTTCAGAGTAATACTAGGTAGCCACAAAAATATCCGTTCTTTAATTGTCACTTCATTTATAGAAATGAAGAGGAAGTCATTATGCAAAGTGCAATGGATTAAAAGTATACCTACTCTTGTTATGAATATGAATCTATTATGAGACAAAATGGCTGTATACAAAATAATTACAATAAATGATATCTGTCGTAATATATTTTACTATACTATATGCATGTGTACACTGTACACTAAAAACGAAAACTGTGTATAGGTGGCTTAGTGGCTTGTGCTTTTTCTTTTTAACATACTTTCGCTGAAAATGCGCTAAGTGTACTAAGTACAAATGTGTTAGGTAGCCATTTTCCCGTTCAAACCTCACGTTTATCACAAGATCAAATATCTAGGTAGGCAAGTATACACATAACGAGTACTAGGAATAAAGGACGAGGAAAGTCAAGCCAATTAAATACCTGCCAACTCAGCAACAGCCACAGTAGCAAAAGTTTCTTGTCGCTCTGTCTTTCTCGACTGCGTACATTTGCAAAGTGGTGCTTTTAGCATAGTATTACTAGTAGTGCTTGTACCTTGCTGAACACGTACATAATATACATTATACTATGCACTGTATGTACACATAGTGGCAGAGAATGCTATTTGCCAAGCCCTTGAAGAGTATTGGGATGAAATGAATAATAAGAACTGACTCAGAGAAAGAGAGTCAGGGAGCGAGTTACACAAGAAGCATTTGAACATTCAGAATCTGCAGTAATATTAGTAAAATGTGCAGACACTGAAAAGGGCTCAGTCAAGTGGAAACGACAATGCGAGAGAGTATGATAATAAGAGTCACAGTCACAGCAAGAAGAGAAAGGTTAGTGATGTGTGCGAAACGTATGCAGGTATCGCTAGCTTAACTCTGTACGAAGCATTTTGACTATTTGTTTAGTAAAAATGGGGAAATGGAGCAATAGTGAAAGTGTCTTTAGGTTGTATTAGACCAGAAATATTACATTTTCATGTTTTTATTGATTCACTATATCACACTTGTAATTTACAAGGTGAACTTTTTCACCTATATTCTTCTCTATTTCATACCCTATATTATACATGCTAAGTAAATATAGCATTTTAAGATTATTATACAAATATTTGAATAAGCTTAATGTTTATATCTACAGGTACAATGATAATATAATGTAATGTTAATCTTTCTTTATGTACACACGACAATATGATGCATATGACATAAGGTAGTTAGTAGTTTATATTGTAGTACTAGTATTTTAGTACAATCAAATCATTAATTTACTAGTCAAATATGTATAGTAATTGTCACGTTGTTAGTTTTGGTTGTAAAGGTGTATAGAGGTCGAATCTAGATTAGTTTTTAATGCTAAAGTTCCCTTCGTAATAATTCTTAGAGGAGTTTGGAGGGGATTAAAGCAAGTTGTTGTAGTGAGTTGCATGTTGAATATAATGTAGTGCGTTGTGTACACAATCGTGTTGTGAGTGGAAGGAGCTAATGTACACAACAGGAGAAAGTTTCGTCACCTAAATTGCATACTACTAACACTGGTCTCGTCCCAAACTAACCCAACCATCCATGTATCTATAATGGATTACTCTCCCTACTAAAATATTGACATGCAAATCGAGCCACCATGTAATCAATAAGAGCACTTGTGATGAGGAAAGAAACAATTCTGACAGAAATATTATTGAAGATTTTATTCCTTATAATACAAATAATCCACTTTTTTAAAAAAGAATTGGATATAAATACGAGGATTATAATTTACAATCGTTCAAAATCCTCAATTGTCAAAATAATCAAAGATATGAAATAAAACTGAAACGCGTGGGTGGGCCAAGTTAAAAAATATGAGAGAAAGATAGAGAGTAAAAATGAATGGTGAATGAAATGAAATGAATGTAAAATTAGATTGGTGGAGGATAATAAGGATTAGAATGGAATAGAATCAAGAAATATCATTATAAATTGAGAAAAATTAGAAAATTAGATTAGAGATACTGACATCAACAGGCCTTCGTTACTTTTCCCCCACGCAGCGGGGGCGTACTAGTTAGCTTACTATTTTAACTATACATATGATATGACGGAGAGCAGAAACGATCTTCCTCTCTTTCCTTATTTGCACAACACACGTTTATTCGCTCGATCTATAGTTGAGGAACTTTAATGTTTACACAGTACAGTATGGGCACATGGTATAAGACATAATACAATTCTATATATCTGTTTATCTCCTTTAGTGTTCAGCTTTATATAAATTCGAATTTCGTATGAATGCATACATTTCGTGAAATATAGGCAGCAGCAGCAGAACATCATTATATGCATGAGTGCTATTGAGTGAAAGCCTGCAAAAGTAAATAGTCATAATAATAATGTTGTCCTCACATTCGTTGTGTACACACAATTTTACATGCAACAAACACTTATTCGCATAATCATATACCGTATTCCCTCTATTAAGTGCTCTGGGTGCTTTTCCAAATTGTCAGCTCACAGAGGTGGGCGCTTATTAGAGATGGGCGGATATTGGAGAGTGGGCGCTTACCCAAAAAACCACAAAAATTGATTTGTCGCTGACAATTCTGATTACCCCTGAACAGCTTTTGATAGGATGTACAGGGGTAAACATCAGGGACAAATATTAAAACAGCAGGTTAAAAGTGATGAAGTGCATATTCAGTGATTCACTCAGGGTTGGCGCTTAATAGAGATTGGGCGCTTGCTCAGTAAAACGCTTATTTAGGGTGGGCGCTTATTGGAGATGGGAGCTTATTAGACAAGAGTGCACTTAATAGAGGGAATACGGTACGTTAAGGTAATTTGGATTGTTTGGTTTGCTCTTTGAAATAAACATTTGACAATACGACGGATCCAAGAAAAGCATCCCAATTTTGACAGAAAAGATAATTCAAATTTTGTAATGGAACAACTCATTCTCCCTAATAAAATCTTAACATGCAAATATCAGTATGCATTCTTTAAGAACTTTTTAGCCAGAAATAATTTCGAAAGAAGAATATTTACATTTTACTCATTATGAAAACAGTTCATTTCAAAACACATGAGAATGAATACTGTATATTATAGCGTTTTAAACTTCCTATATCTATCCATATAAAATTCTCATTGATATGTATAAGTACAGAATATTATATTTAAAGTTGGGAAATAAAAACGATATCATTTGTTTCAAAAACCGTTACTTATCAAATACAAATTACCAAACAGATAAATCCATTATCATATCCGTTAACCAGAGTCAAATCAATAGTTAAACCTCTCCCGAATTTTTAAAACTTATACACAACGAACTAAAAATTCAAGGCTGCACACCGGGTTAGAGCAATGTGGCGGTTGTCTCCCTCTCCAAATTTTGAAACTTGCATACACAACGTTCAATTGATAATTTATTTTAAGTGACAAACTCAAGATATCCAATGATACAAGAGTAAAGGAAGTATACGAGGGGAGGGCTATTGCCCCTTCAATAAATATACCTTGGTATATCCAGAATAATCTTAGGTAATTAATAGTAATTATATTTTATACAATTAACTATGCCTATACAACCCACATTTATTTCGTATTCAAACAAATAATGGGATTGTATTTTTATTTCTGTATTGCAATTGCAATAAATGAACTGCAATATATATGTAGATAGTGGTACTTGACCTCATTATTGTATCATTTTGAATAAATACATACAGGTTGCTCTCATTTTAATAATTACACAATAATACTTGAACAAACTTTGTATAACTAGTAGGTACTGTAGGTACAGTTCGATTGATTATGCACACGAGAACGGATTGTGGTTTTTGGTCTATTGCTATATAGCAATCATATTGTATTCGTGTTGCACACCTACAAAGTAAATATGTTTTGAAAATGAGGAAATGGTTATAATATGTGCATGTTGCAAAAGCGATAGGAGATAGCTGCGGCAAATAAATTTCAATCAAAATATCATTTCAATTCAATGTACGTGTCTACAATACAAATGAATGACGCATTTGGCTAAAGTTCGTTTATTATGCACAAACGCCTGACAATCTACCTACTTGGGTGTTCTATTCAAACACAGTCTATTATTACATTCATATTACACTTTACCATTATGCTCACAATGAAGCTTTGTCCTTAACAACATTGAAATTAAATATAAACCTTTTCCAAAACAAGTATACGTTTTAAAATAACATCTTTCCTAGCTTCGAGTAAGTTCTATTGCATTTACAACTTGTAAATGCAATAGAATAACACACGCTCTAATTAATGCAATAGAATAACACACGCTCTAATTAATGCCAAAGAAGAGTACAGCATAATAAAATTTAATATCAATGAACTAAATATTTGCCCAAATCCATCATCGATTTGAGAGAAAATGTGATCATTGACGCACATATTTAATTTCATTATATTTTATAGGCAAGTTTTATAAGAATTAAGTACATACTATAATATACTCATTCTGTACATACAAAGTTCAAAAGTTCAAATTTCGCTTTTATTAATGTGTCAATTATAGACATTTGCATGAACAGTCTTTAATCTGTGTAACAATACAAAATCAGTAATACCCATAGGATCAAACTGGTCTTCCCTATAAGACACAAATAATTAAAATATCCACTTAACCAACTAACATAACATATATTATTACTTTACGGTCTGTATAATTACTAACTATTTATTTCACATTACACATAGATGTTATTTCTATTTCCAACCATAAACTCTTTAACCTGTCCAATAAATTGTCCATAAGTAATTTCTTTGTACGCCCAATCCCTTGGGAGTTTATTCCATTCTAATACAGTAGCATGTTGCACTGAACTTCGACCTGTTTCTGATTTGTACCTAGTTACATTTAGTGTTGGAAATTTTCTTTCGGTTTGCTGTTGTCTCCCTGAGATGGTAAACCAATTTTCAGTACCTATGTAGCAATTGCTTAAGCTTTTCCATGCTAATTTTACTAAAGAACAAATCCTTCTTTCACTAATAGTAAACACTTCAATATTTGTGACGCAACCAAATCTTGGCTACGCCTATGAACTGAAGTGTTTAGATAGAACTTTTTCTATAGCCATCTACAGCCTCGGGATCTATAAATTATGAGATTTATAAAATCGATAGTAAACCTAGACTTTATTTTTATTTTGCATAGTTTTCATGCAAGTGGGTTACGAGTGTATTGGTAAGTGTATATCAAATGTACAGACTTACTACTAGACATTTATTTACAAACAGTTTGTATTTTAAATGAATTTGTCTTGACAAGTTTGTGCACACGATGCAAACTATTTGCATAATGGCATTTGGGGAATGTGCAATTTTCTGTTTGGTTCCCGTCGAATTTAAAAAAAAAACTTTTTCATATCCTTTGAATGCGACTTTTGTACAACTCCACTTGTTTGCAAAGCACTTATACATGCTTAGTGCATTGCATACATACCAAGTATTAACAAGCTAGTTTTTACAGTTGTTGCTACTTTCTTTTCGTAGCTAAAACATGAGAAGCGTGGAAAAATATTTATATTACTTTTCTCAAAGAAAGCTTAAGAAGGTAGAATATGTGGATCTTATCCTTGTACAGCTTATCTTTATCCTTGAAGAGTCCATACACTTTACAATAGGTACATAGAATGTGACAAATAGAGATGGCACATACATAAACAGTCTGAAAGGATTTCCAAACAAAATGCAATAAATGTTTAAATATTACTTTCGCATTACTTACTTCTCTTCTCAGGCAGCAAAAGCGATATGGATTTTTTACAGTTGAAGGACATCAGTATTAGTCTTTATACGCTTCCTCCTCAAATTTCACTTACTTACATACACAGCAAATCTATATAGGATTTCTTTCATTTGGACACACTGTGGAAACTGTGCATTGCATTAGTATCGTGCTTATTCATTCTTCATCCTACCAAGTCTTTTATACAGCCCTTTTTAGGGTAGTAATAATAATGTGCCTGAATCATGTAAGAGGTCGTAATCCATACGGACAAACCTACTAACCATGAGAGACAGAGAATGAAATTTGGCCAGTCCAAGGATACGAGTCAGTGGAATATAGCAACAAAAGAGAAAGCGAAGCGCAAGTTGTTGAAGAAATAAAACCAATGAGCAAGGAGAAAGAAAGTTGAGAAATAAAAGGAAAATAGCGTAGAAACGGCAATGTAAGTATGAAGAATAAATGAGTGTGTGGAAGCAACAGTTTACTCTTTATACTCCTCACAGTATAATACTTCTTCACAACTTTATGCTTACTTTTACTTAGTCATACAAGTATCTCACAAGGCTTTTGTAGCAATAAGTATATATCAAATGTCTTACAAACCTTTGCAACATTCTTATGTACACCTGTAACAACACTCTCTCATAACGACAGACACGGACAATGAGCTACCGAATGGTTCCTTTGCTACATTTCATGCACTAAAGTATCTAGTTCAACTATTTTCTCTTTATCATTTGTATTCATTATATACAAACGTCCCTGAGTATAAGGTATGTCTATGATTTATATATGTATGTAGGAATACTATGCCTAGTCTGTGTATTTATATTATACAGTACATATATGTAGACACTCAAGTTAAGACACAAACAGACAGACACATAGACAGTTTAAGTAGGAAACTCACTTAACTTCTCTACTCAAATTTCTACAAGCAAAAGTACATTTACTTACTCTGAGATAAAGTATAAGATTAATGTTAACAGTCATATAGACGGGAGGATTCAACTGGTAGAGCTACTAAAGCTTTAGCTCAACCGAATACATTTACATTGTCTTTATGTGTGCATCAGACACAGACTCACACTCCAAAAGATCTACTAATACTACTTTCATTTTGTGTGGCAAAACAATAGACTCGAGCTTAGTAAGTATTGAATTGCTGTGAACAAAGGAATTTCTATTGCTATTGCTATTGACTGCCGATACATTTTTGCTTAACAATACTTAGGCAGTGTACTAAAAGAATTCTTGTCTCAGTCAGAACTTTTTATTACTTTTTTGCAAGTCTTTCTTTCCCCGGTATTGTACTTTGTACTAGGATCGTGAAATAAGAGTTGCATTTCTTTACTCTTGTGATGTTCTTCACTTAGTCCTATATAGTACCTACAATATACTAGTACAATATATAGCATGGGCGTATCTAGTATTCCATTTCAGGAGGGGCAAAATCCCAACATGGTGTACAAAGGTGTGTAAAATTTGAACTAATTAAGGCCAAATCAACTTAAAAGGCACAAAAATCGCGTGTAGCGCGAAAAATGTCTCAATTTTTTGTAGGTTTTTGGTAAAATGACCTATTTTTGCGATTTTGGAGGGGGAGGAGGAAAAATTCACTTTGCCCAACCTTAATACATCCTTGATATACAGGTAGTGTAATGTGAAAGTGTGTATGTAAAGTGTACCTACTAAAGGGAAAGTAAGGTGGTTAGATCAGTTTCTTGTGTATATGTATTTAAGTGCATAGCATACTACATATAAGTATAAGTACAAGTACTTTGGTACAGGACAAACCGAAAGGCAAAGTTACTTTAGCGTGGAGTCGGGAGCAAATGTGTTTTTTGAACTTGTTTCGATGTAATGTGTATGTTCTAGTGATGGACGTGGGTTTGCATTGATACAAGAGAGGATTCATACAAGACTGGTAAAACTAGACGCAAGAGACGCGTTTGACTGCAAGAACAAGCAGCAAGTCTCTCTGGTTGCTTTCATTTCAGACAGATATTCTGGGTTTGTGTATATTAGGTGTATGTCTCCAGTCTCTATGTACATGTAGCTTTAGAGGAAGAAGGTAGGTAGGTGAGGTACTTAAACTTAACGTTGACTTCCTTTCTCTCGCTCTCACTCTCATTCTTTCGACAACTTCCAACTTACCAACATTACTACAATTACCGCACCGCACAACTTCTCGGCTCATCTTATTGCTCCAGAACTTGGAAGCACGAACTAATCTCCGGTCACACACCTAAATTAATTATAGAGACGAAAAATAGTCATTCAAATAAATTCTAGTATAAAATTGTACAAAAAACAAAAAGACAAGGCAATACGTACTTAGTACTTATTTTCAAAGCTGTAGGGAGAACAAGAGAAATAAACCCGTCTCATTAGCAAAAGTTTTTGTTTCAGGCCAATTATTGTTGTAGCGCTAAACAAATCTCATAGACAAAAGACATCTCCACGTTTCGAATACCTGGTACAGGTAATCATCATCCGCAAAATACCAACACGGTTCCAGGTAAGCTTTGTTTTCGTTATTTATTCGGCTTCATCATCACTAGCTGTAAAAGTTGTATGATAATGTAATAAGAACGGGTGGAAGAGAAAATCTGTGGCACGACGGAGGAAATGGAATATACGTAGAAATTGAATCAGGGGCGAACGCAGATCACACATTGGGTTGAGCTAGAGCATAAAAATTATGTTTTTTTTTCATTTTGACGATGATCTAATGTATAATCAAAAAATTGGGGAAGCGGGTATTATTATTAGCTCCCTAAGCCCTCCCCCCATAAATACGCCACTGAATGGCAGAGGAATTCAATGGAATATTTCATTAGCGAAAATTCCTAGAATCTTCTTTTACTAATAACATTACAAGGACTTTGCAGACTAAAATCTTACATTTTGTCGTTTGTATCTGTTTTGCTTTCAGTTTTCTGGCAGCAACTTAATTAGCGTAGATAAAACAGACTCTCATCTTTAATCCTGCTTTGTTTGCCAGTGTTGATTTGTTTGTAAATGAAACTGGTTGTTCTCTTGTACAATGATGGGGTGCATTATGTGCCATATGTCGAGTGGAAATAATTCCTAGTTATAAAAGTTGCTAATTGGCTAGCCGTATCATATACAGTACACTTGAATATAAAATGACTACAATAAGTGTACATTACATATAGGTATGTAATACGAATACGTAGGAGCGTAGGACGAACGCAATCATTAATACATTCTGATGATTTACATCGCGATTCGCGAGCTGTAGTGTGCTCGAGCTGTAAAATCGGCGAGCTGTAATGTACACCGTGCAGTAGCGTAGGGGAATCATTTTGATACGTGATTCCCGTGATTGATATGATGAAGGATAGATTCCAAGTGGATCATGAAGTTAGTGCCTGTTAGGTAGTTAGTTAGTCGAGACTGCCGGGTATTTTCATTATTTTGGTATTGTATCGCAGAACAAAGAAAACCACTAATTAGTTTTCTGCTAACGAGCATGAAATTCATAAACAAAAATATTTTTTGGTTACAAATGTATTATAACACAATACAACTTTTCCATGCTTTTATTCAAAATTCTCTAATCTTTTCGTCATTCATTATGAAACCCTTCTAGTATTGCACAAATGTGGGCTACGTATTGACTTTCATGTATGTACATACTAATTAAAATTTATATGGAAAACGGAGCCTCAATTTGTACGTACATTTGATTCACTTTTAAGTCTTTTTAGTTGTAAATACCCTCATAATCTCCATTGATGTTATTGTGGTTTTCGAAAATAATGAATGCTATCCAGTAGGAGAGGATCTAATCTGCAACTAATTAATCTGTTAATCTGCAAGTACACAAAGATATTATATAACTTAGCTAATAACAGAATGCACAACGCGTTGCATTAAATTACTGTACTTACAGATATGCACATATGATATTGTAGCAATTGAACAAAACCACAATAAAGGTATACAATATGTTTCATAATGTTATATGCTATGTATATGTCTGTGGCGTGTGTTATTCTATGTATTCTATAGAGACTTCATTAGAACTTTTCACGTTTAATGTTTTCAACTTAAACTTAATCCTCTCCCACAGCCCACAATATAAAAACTACACAATCATAGTCATTATCCTTAGATGTATAGAAAACCACATATACAAACAAGAAACAAGAAAACTTATTATGCTTTCAAACATATGTACACATACTACAAGAGACACACATACATGCATGTCACATAAAAATTGTTGCATATATGTTATCTGTAAGATTATAAGTATACCTATACTGCTTTGTATCGATTTTGTTGTTTGCTGAAAGTTTAAAACATCCATAACACGGATTTAGTACTTACTGTAAGTTTTTGATTGCTTTTTCCACAAAGTCTCAACTGAGAGTAATAAAAGCATCTGAGAAATCAAGAAACATCTTTTAACGACACGAAAATCCCTCTAGCCACAAAAAGAAAGCAAAAGACATCCCTACTACTTCTATCTAATACTAATAGCAAATATTTCTCCTTACAGTAAGTTCACAACACCATTACAATTGCATTCTGTCGTTTTTACTTTTAACTTTGAGGTACTCACGTACATTGTCATCCTCTATCCTTCATCCACATATCTCAAAAATTATTAAGTATATACACTTGTCAACTCAAACAAGAAAAATAAACCCTCAAACTTTTTATAGCTAGACTTTACTTTCTGGTATACAAAGCATCCAAATAATGTACCTCGCTGTTCATATACATACAGTATACACCAACCTAGTTAAACAATTATAATTCTACAATTCATAGTCATCATAATAAGTAATACTACTCAGGTATAATAGCAATACTAACTTTAAGCACTAGGAAAAGGAAAGTTGAAAACAATAAGTCAAAGAGTTACATATTACAAAGACAACGAATTAGCAAGTGACTGTATTGTATTTTATGTAGTTAGACTTTTGAGACTAGGAGGAATTGGAAGAGGCGTACTTAAAAGACAGGAGATCTGACAATGACAACACACAGAAAGACAGCGAAAGACAGACAGAAAGCTCTGTGTGGAAAACACAGAGAAAATATTGCTTGTACTTTCTTTCATTCTTTCTTGTAAGTCAAAGCAAGCGGAGGAGAGCGTTTTACGTGCATTACTTATTGCTTGCTCCTATTTTGCCAAAAGACAAAACAAAGTGTACTACATACACACTACAAAGGGCACGGACGACTTTACTTTTACTTTAGTCAAAAGTGAAATTATTTGGAGGATAAATACATGTTTTATTAAAACGAGACTTTTCTTATAACTTCCTGTACGGGATATTGCATAGGAAGAAGACACAGTTAAAATAAGAGGGAGAAAGCACTCCACAGAAGAATCGACCTTTTCCGTACAAAAGCATCAACTTCAAACTCAACCACAAAACATAGGACAACACAATGATGCAACAAATGTGGGTCTACCCAATTCTTTTATTAGTTGCTGGTCTACAGTCGCTCGTTCTTTCCAGAAATATTTCACCTCCCACGGGTATGTCATTGTCACTTCACTTATTCTACTTACAAATATTAGCCAAACTGCTTCCTAGCCAATTTATAGCTTTGCTAGGTAGAAAAATAGGTTTGTGTAACGCATATATCACTTTGGGTTTATACCTAAATGGGCTTTGTAAATGTTTTGAAGCGGTGTGCATAAAAAAAGCGTTAGAAGTATACAAAGAGTGTATATAAAGGAAACGTGAAAGTTCATATGCATGCTTGGATTTACTCAAGTCTTTTACACAAGCAGATTTAGTATGCTTGTGACGAATCCTTTGTTGTCCATATAGGAGTCAAAAGGATTTTCTGAAAAATGTAAAGTATTGTGTTCTGTGAGATATTTTCCGATGGGTTTCATATTAGTACCTACCTATACCTACGAAGTACCTACTTATACACCCACACAGTTTTATCTGTGTGCTACGAGTTACATGTTACACAGTATGTATAAGTATAAATATGTATAAAAAATCTTGGATTTGATTTTTGTATGAATTTATCTGCAAAAATTTCTTTAAAGATATTTGACAAAAGGCAAGTTTATATATATGTATCAGTTTATCATGCATCAGTGTGTCGTTTATTTCTATATGTAAGCAATAATGTCGCAACCAAACTACAATATTCATTTCACATGTTCCCCATTCGGAAATTAAAGTCGACAGAGAGTAAGCAGATACTGCAAATATTTTTTATATTGAATGCTTTATGTGTAAGTTCTTGTACATATTGTTATCTCCAGATATACGAAATGGGACAATTGAGTAGGCACGGCACAGTTTGTGCAATGCAAGATAAAATTCAAGGTGAAGGCTTTTACATGTTGAGAAAAACTCTTTCGCAAATCATATCCTACCTGAAGGTATATAAATAGTTTCAAGTAAGATTTGCGAAAGATTTTGTTAGTCAATGTATATTGTATGAAAGTTTGGCAATTTGCATATTATCATTTTGTTTGTACGTAGTTACAAAATGATTTAGTAATTCCAGTTATTTCTTTGCGTTGATGCAATCATTTCGTACTCGTGTATATTCCAATTCATTAAAAGAGTCATTACTACTCAATTTTAGTGAAATAACATGCAGTATATGTGGAGCGGAAATGACTAATGCCTTGAGCATGCAACCTAAATAAATGAAGTCTGTCAGTCAGTAATACGAACTAGTAATACAAAGCTTATTTAATATTACCAACTGTAGTATCACTATAGTTTTTACGAAAGGTTCAATACCTACATTATCCAAATACTCAATGACTTTATAAATCGTAAATATGCATCTGTATCCAATTTTGTGTCTCGTTGAGTATAGAAATAAATATCTTTGAATTATTGTTCACAGTCACGGTAATCTTTTGAAAATACTTTTTACAATCAACAATAAAAAACTGACTGCACTCCAAAAGGATTTTTTGTATCATTTGTAAAATATGCGTGTATAGATTATATAGGTTAAATAGGTTACATAAAACTTTAACTTGACTCTGCTAATTTAACAGAGTATGTATGCATTTATATTTAATGTTATGTAATTCTCAGTATCTACTAGATATAATATACTAAAGTGAACAGATTTTCTCGGTTAAATATTTTAACGGATCTACGACATGAATTTTTCTGTGTACATTCACTTTCTCAGTTGCCAGTCTACCAAATGCTAATAGGGAATTTCCAATTCAATTTTATTCAAGTGAGTCCATTTGTTCTAGGGTTATCGTCTGCTTTTAGTTTGACAGAGTGAAAGCCTTCACGTCAATTTCAACCACAAACATACACAGACTGTAAGTCAGTCGTAAGAGTACGAATTTGGAGTAACATAATAATAACGCAGTAATACTGTACTTTACTGTAGATAAAAAGTGCACTATTACTCGTCGTCACATGCATGTGGTTTTATTATTTGTTTTCTATTTGCACAGACATTGATCCTATACCTATAGCCAGTAGTCAGTCCATGACCCATGATTGCATTCCATAAAAAAATATACTAACATTAAGCTTAACAACTATATATATTATACGGACACTTAATACATGTAGTAATGCGATGTCTGTTCTGTTGTGTCAATAAAAAGCTCGCTCTTAATGTAATAATAAATAAACTGCGGGGGAAACCGGGCACTCTGAATAATACGAGCAAATTGAGTTGCATTTACGATCTCCTGTTATTCCAAATCCAAGTGGAGCGATGAGATGAATTTTACATTAGGAAAGTAACTAGTAGTATAGACACGTAACTATTAAATGACCCGGACCACCCATGTAGTATTTGCGACAATGCATTAAATGTACACTCTTACAGTACTACGGCTAAAAGTTACTTAGTTAGCAAGAGAAAAATCTGCGTGGAGATGATACGTTGTAAGAAAAGATGTAATTGAGCCAGAGAAGAGAAAACACTGGAAGCAATTCTAAGAAAGGTAAATATAATTTGACAAAGATAATATATGCTATACTAACCGTAGTATAGCAATATTTGATAAAGGTGTTTAGGTACATACATAAATTTTGTATTATTACGTAACATACCGTATTTACTCTAATAAAAAGATGGGGATTCCAGGTAATGGAAAAGCTGACAAACTGCGGCGAAGGCCGCAGCTGCACAGTATGTATGTATGTATGTATGTCAATTTTATTCAAGTGTCAAGATATCTCAGTACAAAAAGTATTGGTCTCCCTCAA